>JAXGGA010005079.1:0-81520 GCA_038373865.1 Uloborus plumipes
AAAACCTCGAAAAACAACAGGAACTATGTATTTCCTTTTTTTGCTATCAACTATTCTCCATTTGATTTAAAAAATATTTTTCATTAAATGAATTTGTAAATAAATTAATTAATGAATTTAATCACTGAACAATAAACGAATAAATGCATATATTATTTTAATTTTAATAAATAAATAATATAAACGAGAGAATAAAAAAAGTAAATAAATAAGAAAATAAGTCAATAAACGAATAAATAAGCAAATTGCTACGTAAAAAATTGTAAATGTCAATGTAGGGAATTAAAACACCAAGCTGATGCTATCTTTTGTTTATTACTAAAGAAATACAATATTCGAAATTATCAGACCATTTCCTGATGACGTTGATGAAATAAAGTTGTTAAATATATATAATAACCAGCTTTTTGCCAACCAACTCTTAAGTATATCTGACCATCACAAACTTGCAATTTATTTAAATAAAGAGGGAGTTCATAAAAAAAAAAACATTTTATTACCACTAAAGCCCTTGGGCACCACTCAAATTGTATTGTGTAATGTAAATCGTGACTGTAAGCAACCATTAGCTAAAATCAGAGTTGTAAGTGTAATAAATATCCATTTCACTTCAAAATATGATACAGATGAACGCCGATGTTCTTGAAAGAAGATTAAGCTATCGCTTTATCCATCAAGCGTGGAGAAAATTTTATCAATTTACGGTGTTCGCTTAGTATAACTAGAACTTTTCAGGAATGTTTTGAGGAAGGTGAGTTCAATGTTTTATTATGTGTGTTTTGTTTAAAAATATTTCTAGTTTGATGTTAGCTGTTTATAAAAGGAAATATATAGAGCAATTCAAACAGTATAAATGTTTAGAAATTCATAAAAAAATGAAAGTTTGCAAAGCAAATATTCTCAAAAATGTTATTTGAAAATAGTGAGATCATTTAATTAAGGTGAAAGAATTTGTCTTCCTGATGCGGCTGCGTTAAAGGTACTAACTGCCTGATCAGGCCTAGTGTGATACCTCGATGTAGCATCCATTTTTTCATGTAGCACCACTATTAGTGCATGTCATTACCAAGAGACTTTTAACTCTCGGTTTTCCCACCAGATGGAGGCACCTGGACTTCGTTCCATTCGAAAGTGCAATAGGAGTTTAATCTTGCCTATAGCACTCCAAGCCAAACGAGTACTCGAGAGATATTGACTAGAGAACAGACAATGAAGCTGTTACTTGCTTTCATCTTGAACATCCACCAGCTGGAGAAAAATTAAAACCTGCACACCTGCGTCTTTAAATATAAGAGACTAGCGTTTAACTACTAAACGCATCTGTTGACAAGTAAAAAAAAAATAAAAGCTGGTTTTTGAAACAGGGAAAGCGTTTCCTAGGGTCCAAACATTGTTCCACGCTTAGTGAAAATTGGCGCCTTAGTTCACTTGCTAACAAAGCTCACTTGAAAGGTGTATTTTATACTATTATTTAGAAGCTAATCAGCTTGACATACGTAGTGGACGATGTGATAGGTGCCTTGCCTCTAATTAAACATAGGAAAGATTTTTACGATTAGAATACCACTCAAAGGAAAGAACATCCAAGGCAAAGGTGGAAATTTTAAGGGCTTCTTTTGAGTTGAGGGATTTTTTTTTTTTAAGTAGGTATAACCCATCCTGGTTTCCAACTATCGTTTTACTCAGCCCCATTCACTTCACTTCAGGTTACACAGTGCCTTAGTTTACTTGGCACTAAACACTGTTGTCTCCGTTCGTGGACGGTTTGTGAAAGATAGTTCAACCGGCGAACGTCCCCCAGAGACGGTACAGATCAAAAGATAGGCTTTTGTGTAGTAAACGTATACTTTAGCTTCAAAAATTAAATAGAAGAGAATAATAAATGTGTGTGAATATTTTTAATTGTCACATACAAATTGAAAAATATATTCCGTATACGTTAGGTTTTTATATTCAAAAATGGGGTCTTTTATTGCAGAAGCTATCAAGTGCAATATGCGAAATGAAAAATGATCAAATAAGCTTTATGCTATACTATATTTAAAGTTACAAATCGACGTAAATAAAGAACAAATTAGGTAACTAATTTAGGTATATAATTTGTGCTATATTTACGTTGATTTTTAACTTCAAATATAAGTGCAATATGGGCGATTCTCTGTAAACTCGTCATTTTTCACGCGAAATCTGTCCGGGCACGGTTTTTTGAAATGTTCGTATAATGATAATACTATTGCTCAGAAAATGACTATATTACTTTGGTTTGAAAGAGGGCCAATTGAAGTTCGTGTTTCTCTGATAAATCATGATAGGGGGTAAGTCCCCCGCCTAGTATAACTAGGCAGAGGACTGTGCCAGGTGACTGTGTTTTTGCTCTTTGTTGCGTAATATCTGCAAAACTATTTGAACATAATTAGTTACGAGACTACCTATAAATTTAGGCACAAATCGTGGACATATTAACTAATATGTTTCATAATTAAATTAATTGACATTAATAAAATCACTTCCCAGAGGACTTTTTCGCAACGACCCTGATGCATACTTTCATCACAAATGTGGCTCTCAAAATAAGTAAAGTATCGTTTCAACACCGTTCTCGGCGATTTCGGCAAATTCACACTGATTACTTTAAACTTCATGCCAAAAAAAATTTGCAAAAGTTATAGATTTTTCGTATTGCAGCTTTGAATTTGTTGCAGGGGACTGTTTGAAAAAACTCCGGACAGAATTTACATGACAATTTTTAGTTTTAGAAATACGTAATTTTACCTTATTTCATAAGAAAAATATAGCTTCATTATTCTATTTTTAGATATTAATTGCCAAATTTATGTAGTGTTAATAGGTTTTTTGAAATACTATCTTTAACAGTTAGACTATGGGATTGGGACAGCCAGGGGACTGTGTTTTTGACGGTTAGATAATTTCTAGAAAAAAAAATTAAATTGTTATCACTACAAATACAATTGGGCCACAAAGTGTTAATGCTTTACTTGTATTAAGAGCGATAATCACTTTATTACACATTATTATTTTTAAAATACTCAGTCCGGACAGCCAATTACCAGTTTACAGAGAATCGCCCATATGTGTTGCAGTTCATGACGTTACCAACTGATTCCCTCTTATATTTTCTTAAATTATTATAATCTAAGAATGGGGTCGCAGCATCAAATGAACACATCGCATGGGGATAACGTAGAAAACTCAAGCTAAATTTGAATCTATATTTGAAATTTTAGGCAAAGGGTGAAATTGATCAAATGGTCTATTTTGCGATAGATTAAAACGATGTTTAAGTTGCACTAGTTAACAAATTTGTAGCATATTATGCTTTTAATTAATCAAAATAATCATAAACAGTTGAAGTAGACGCCGATGGAGGGGGACTACTGTGAAACTTTATTGGGACATTTTACGAATTTTCGGCGAAGATTGGTTCATTCAGGTAAGATATGCAAAGTTGAAGAAGTTCACTGCCCAGAATATAGAGTTCCTACACTCGAACCCGTTTTTTAGAATATGGGTTAAAAGAATATCCCGCTTAATATAATACATTTTCAATGTACCAAACCGATATGATGCATTATGGGCGATTCTCTGGAAACTGGTAATTGGCTGTCCGGACTGAGTATTTTAAAAATAATAAAGTGTAATAAATTATTATCACTCTTAATACAAGTAAAGCATTAATACTTTGTGGCCCAATTGTATTTGGAATGATAACAATTTAATTTTTTTTTCTAGAAATTATCTAAGCGCCAAAAACATAGTCCCCTGGCTGTCCCAATCCCATAGTCTAACTCTTAAAGATAGTATTTCAAAAAACCTATTAACACTACATAAATTTGGCAATTAATATCTAAAAATAGAATAATGAAGCTATATTTTTCTTATGAAATAAGGTATAATTACGTATTTCTAAAACTTAAAATTGCCATATAAATTCTGTCCGGAGTTTTTTCAAACAGTCCCCTGCAACAAATTCAAAGCTGTAATACGAAAAATCAATAACTTTTGCAAATTCTTTTTGGCATGAAGTTTAAAGTAATCAGTGTGAATTCGCCGAAATCGCCGAGAACGGTGTTGAAACGCTACTTTGCTTAGTTTGAGAGCCACATTTGTGATGAATGTATGCATCAGGGTCGTCGCGAAAACAGTCCTCTGGGAAGTGATTTTATTAATATCAATTAATTTAATTATAAAACATATTAGTTATTATGTCCACAATTTGTGTGTAAATATATAGGTAGTCTCGTAACTAATTGTTTCAATAGTTTTGCAGATATTACGCAACAAAGAGCAAAAACACAGCCACCTGGCACAGTCCCCTGCCTAGTTACACTAGGCGGGGGACTTACCCCCAATCATGATTTATCAGAAAAACAAACTTCAATTGGCCCTCTTTCAAACCAAAGTAATAGATTCATTTTCTGAGCAATAGTATTATAATTATACGAACATTTCAAAAAATCGTGCCCGGACAGATTTTATGTGAAAAATGACGAGTTTACAGAGAATCGCCCTTATATTGATCTCGGGTAATGGAATACCACGCATATTAGAATAATTTTTTGCGGAAAAATGGCTATTCCATTAAGCGAGCTCGACTGTATTATGAAAATACTGTTGAACCTGACCCTACTTTTATGTTGAAACGGTACATTCATGTACATGAATCTTGATTTTCACATTGATTTTGTTTTTTCAGCAATGAAAAATGAATACGGCAGCTATTCGGCCTTATAACACGTCAGTCAGTAACTCGCCCCTGCTGCCTCTGCTGATACTTTCCCTAGCGAAACAAAGGCACACACCATTAGGAACCACAACAATTAGAACAAAATATGATTACGTAATTGGTAATTTCTTTGTACATAACTTATTAAGCATTTTATATTCTAATTAAAGTATGATTAAAATCATCAAGGGAAGAAAATTGGAATATAGTAGTTTCTGAATAAGTAATGCTTCTAAGATTATTTTCTATTTTTGTAAACGGTATTTTATATATTCTTCATTCAATTTGCCAGAAAACGACACTTGGAGGTTATACGATGAAAATAGTTTCATTTGCTTAGTGAAATTTTATTCTAATAGTTTCATACAATATCTTGTTTTAAATGAAAGCTTCATTAAGTTTTACACTTTTTTTCTGCCATGACGCAGGGACAATATTTGCATGGAGAGGCATGTGGCGTGTACAAATTTTACCGCAGTATTTGCCATAATGTGAATTCTTTTTGTTTTCATCTAATCAAATCTGCTCAATTTACTTAAACATTAGATTTTTTCTTTTATTTCTTCCATTCTTTCTTCCTTTCTTAATTTTTATAAGAGTAAACTGAAATTATCCAAAGAACTGAATAAATTTCACATTTTTCCAAAAGAAAAAAAAAAAAGAAAATATCCTACGACAGTACATGTTTTTTTTTTCCACAGCTGCTATTTTAAATCATCTGAAAAGTTTTCGATTTCTGTATTTTATTATTTGTTGTAATAATGAAAAAGCAGGATTTATATGGTATTCAATTTTATATGAAAATACAAAATACATGAATATTAATATATAGGTTCATAAATTTAGGTAGAATATAGTTCTTCTCAAAAAAAAATTTGCTGCGCTTTTATAAATTTGTTTGAGCAAGTACCTCACCGATAGCTATCAATAATTTTAACCATATCTTAATATAAGGTCGACAATCAGAGTGTTCTTTTTATTTTTAATTATTAATTTAATATTAGTACTTGTTGTTGATTATTTCAGTTGGTGCCGGATCTGCTGGATCGGTTGTGGCTAATAGGCTGTCAGAAATACCATGCGTGAATGTGTTGCTGCTAGAAGCTGGTCCACCCCCTCCTATTCTCACAAGTGTTCCTGTTTTGGCAAGAAGTGGATGGTACACAGAACTTGACTGGAGATATCGAACTGCGCCTCAGAAGTACACCGGGAGAGGCCTGATAAATAGAGTGAGATACATCACGTTTTACTTTTGAATCTCGGTCCTTTAAATTTTCAAGTAATAGGAACAGAATATGGGGTGATTATAAAACTTTGCTAAAATTTGAAAATTTTCAGAAGTTTAATTTAAATGTACTGGAAATTTTCAACAATAAAGAGTTTTTTACTATAAAAAACAAAGTTCTTTTTTTTTTTGCAGAAGGTCCATTGTATTCTGAATCCTTTCTTGGCCGAAAACAAATGCATTCAAATTAGAGTTTTCAAGTAGATTTACTTTATTTAGCAGCTTAATTCATCATGAGCTTGAAAATTTACCACTGTTAGTTTTATCAAATACTCTTATTTGGAGCATTATGCGCATCTAAAACTTTTTTTGTTATTTCTATAGCCGTTGCCTGGCAGCGTAATGTTTGTTTAGCACGAGCGAAGAAGAGTTTTATAAAACGAATACAAATGCATTCAAAAGCAGACAAACAAAAAACAATATCCCCAAAACATACCGAATATTTAGTGATGCAAAAATCTTGCATTCCTGTTTAAAATTCGAACATTAATTGCATAGACGTCAACTATTTACAGGCGGAACTTAACTTAGTTTCAGTTCTATTGCAATAATACCACAATTTTGACGTTATTTTATGTATTTTTCTGGCCCATTTAATAGAGTAAAAGATATGAAACTAAAAAAAATAGTAAAGTTTCATATTTATAATTTCAAAATTAAAGACTTCAGAGATTTGAATGGTATGTGTGGCTTTGTATTGCTTGTGATTGCAAATCCTGTTCATTTCTACTGCTGTGCCACGGAGAGATGGGGGAGGAGTTGACAACGGAAGTTGAATACATCCTTTAGAAAAAGGTAAGATCAGTGATAACGCGAGAATAGTAAAAACTTGGCTGCTTGCGCATCCTCGTTGATCCTACCTGGAGCTCCCACCCCCTTATATAGAGGGACTCGAACGATAGAAAATAAAAGGGTTCGTTTCCGTTTTTAGTTCATCCGCCAACTAATCGTGGTCAAATTTTAATGTAGCCCATTTTGCTGCTTGGTCATTTGAATCGTTTATTTCAGAAATCACCTAAGCGACAAACACTAAAAGTTCGAAAAGTATTTTTACCGCTATTCATGAAAAAAATCGATTCGGATTTCAATATTTTAAACTGAAAAATAGCCATATTTAGATATATTTCTTTCGGAAAATATTGCTGTAATCGCTATTAAATAGTTTTACGTTAAGAAATAAATGTTTTCTGAAAAATTAGAAATTTTGTCGCTTGGTTGGTTTCTGAAATAAGCGATTCAGTTGTCCTTTCGGTTGTTTCTGCCGTTGTTGCTGCTGTTTTGCAGTTTGAGAAACGTGGTGCCATCTGCTGGGTTGCTTTGTCTAGAATTGTGATTCGCTCGAGTACAGATAGTTTAATTATGAGTTGGTGGAAAAGATCTCGGCAACTGGTTTTGGTCTACTGACTTTCGTGCTGCTAACCTACCAAAGTTAAAAGGAAATCAGAGCTTAATGCAAAAAAGGATAATGCTTTGAACTTACGTACTACTAAAGCAATCTTTTCAATTCAGATTTTTGTATTTCCTTTATGAATTTTCAAAGAAACTCCACCACCCCTCCAGTCATTGAGAGCGTTCAAGATGTGATTTAGTAAATTTTCGGGGACATCCAATGAATTTTTTTTTTTTCCTTTTAAGATGTTTTCATTCAATTGCAATCGCTTTCTTTGTTCCTAAAGAGGAAATAGGGCAGAGTAATGCTTTCAGCGATTTACCTTCTGAAATTTACATGATTCTTATCCTCTGAGCGGGACATCAGCTGAGATGCTATCAGGCAGGGATTCAGAGGGGGTACCCATCAGGGTCCCACACCTTAAGTAAATATAGTCTAAATGAGCATATATATTAAGAATTTAAAAGAAAAATCGCACCATATACACACCTTTTCGCACTAAAATTGCACTTTGACCCCCTCCCATTCCGCAAATGACCCCTCCTAAACCAGAATCTAGATCCGCTCTTGGTTTTATTTATTTTGCGAATAGTAAGTCGTTAAACAAAAAAACTACTCCTGTATTACTAACTAAATGCTACGATGAATTCTTCGAAAGTTCTAGAAGCAGTTTTAAGAAATTAAATAACAACTTCTTGTTATAATTATAAGTTTTATTTTATTGTCATACTAATCGGAGTACATCAATTTTTGATTTATAATTAATCGAATAAGGAAACAGTTACACGGACAGTTTACTGCAATGCCAGAAATTTGACTTTTCTGATGTGGGCTAAAATGAGCTTTTTAATTCACTATTTACCATATTCATGATTTCTTGCTGTGAAAGAGGAAGGTTGACGATATGTCTACACAGCCATCAATGCTTGGTTAACCATGAATGAACTGGTGGGAAAACGCTGATAACGTATTGCTTCATTTGTGCTAAAATGAAATACGACTAAGCATTATCGGAATACGTAATGTAACTGCAATTTATGATGATAAATTAATTTGTATACAGCAAACTCCCGATTATTTGCCTTCAGATTATCCACCATTCATAATGTCTGCTTGTCTTTCACTTTTTTTCCCTTTACGGTGTTTATTTACTGAATGTACAAAAACTGGTTCAGACTATTGCATGCACCAGTATCGTATTTTGCAATTCGATGAGTGTTAAAGAGTTACAGTAACAGCACACTTCAAAAAATGAACTATTGTTTTTACAGTATAATACTGCAGCCGAGGTTCCAATTTAAAACTGTAAAATGCACAGTAATGAACTGTAAAAGTAGCAAGTTTTCAGTTTCTTACTGTAATGTTAGAAATTTTACAGTTTATAGCCTTAAAATTTAGCTGTATTATACTGTCAAAACAACAGTATAATTCTGGTAGCAGATGTTTCAGTTTAAAACTGTAAAATGCACTGTAATAAACTTTTAAATTAGCAATTTTATTGTTTATTACAAAAAATTAGCAATTTTTACAGTTTATTACTATAAAATTATCAATTTTTAGTTTATTACTATAAAATTATCAATTTTTAGTTTATAACTATAAAATTAGCTGTATTATACTGCAAAGACAACATTCATTTTTACAGTGTGTGATTTCCTCGTTTCTCATTGCCTTTATGTTAATTAGTTTAGCTTTTAATTTAATTTAGCTTTATGTATATAATAAAAACAGAATTTAAAAAAATGTAATTTCTGCTCTGTTCTAGTTTTTCTTCTCTGCACCAATTAGCTTTTATGGTTACTAGTAGCACATGGTAACAACTTTGCTGTGTTACACTAATTTGGTTTAGCTATATAAATATAAAGTCGATTTTTTTTTATTTTTAATTTGTCTGCTATGTTTTTTTTCTTCTCTGCAGCAATTAACTTTCCCAAGAGGTAAGATGCTAGGCGGCACCAGCGTACTTAATCACATGGTTTATGTCCGTGGTAACAGGAAGAACTTCGATGATTGGGCTGCACAAGGTGCTACAGGCTGGAGTTATAAGGATGTCCTGCCATATTTCAAGAAAGCTGAAGACAACAGAGATCCAGATATTCGTAATAATGGTACTCAAACGAATTTTTAAAAAATTCATTGAAACTGAGTCATTTCTTGAAACATTGATAGACCGTTCTGTTTTACGAACCTAAATATACATTGGACTTTCTATTCAATGGACAGGCAGAAAATATGACTTTCTTTCAAATGTAACTCGGAACCACTAAAAAAAACTGACTCTCCTAAACCTGACCTATTCAAAGATGCTGAATTTCATTATTATAAAACGTTTATTTTGCGTTACATTTTAAGAAACAGGACAAGACTTTTGCTTATCCTTTTTAGTAAGACAGATTAGACCCTTCTCCAACCTAATCAGAGCCGTTGTCTTTAAACTCTTTCAGGTTCCGATTTTCATGAACAAATAATTTAAAAAAATCTGGTATGGATCCCACACTACTTCCTTTTACTTGTTAATTTCTTAGTAGTTGCCTTAAGTGTTAAAAAAAGTGCTTGGAGTGAGCAAGGTAACAATTCAAATATTTGCTCCCCTAATCTGCCACGAAACAATGCAAAAAATATTTTACAACGGTTAATTTTCTAAATATTGCTGATTTTAATACCATTCAGTGAATTTTTTGCAAAATATCGCCAATAGCGCCAAATTGAACCCAAATTCAAAAAATATTTTTTTCGCCAAATTTGTCGCCAACTTGGCGATATGTCGTCAAGTTGGCGTCAAACACTTGGCGACCAAAAGGTTGGTGACATATCGCCAAGTGGTCGCGCCAATTCATATCACTTGAGTCTGCATTGAAATTAATACTGATTTACCCAAAAAATGGGTAAAACACCCCCTTGGGAACATTCGAATGCAACCATAAGGGGAGGTGCACAACTAGACCATCCTCAGAGCCTACATACCAAGCCAGAAGTTTCTAAGGCATATAGTTTTTGAGTTATGCGAGACACATCCGCACATACCTACATACAGACGTCACGAGAAAACTCGTCGTAATTAACTCGGGGGTGGTTGAAAAGGATTTTTCGGCTGCTTATATGTTGGTAGGTACATATGCACGTGCTGACAGGTCGAAAAAACTACTGAACATTCATTCGGGGGTGAGCAAAATCAAAATTTAGACTCAAATTTGAGTGATTTTTTTTTTTCGCGATCACAATACTTCCTTTACTACGTAAAAGGAAGTAAAAAGAATGAAATCCATCATCTATTCCCCATAATTTAGCATTTCAATGTCTTCAAAACCATCGTTTGGGCCAAAATAATGAAAACAATGAGGCGTTCACTTCCTACCTATTAGACGTATTTTACTTACAGAATGTCTCCTACTTTTTATTCATAGTATGTATAATTTATTAGATACCGAATAACCACATATGAAATGGTATTAATTTACATGTATAGGCTTCAATGCCTTTCCATTTTTTTAATGATAGAATTTAGGAAACATATTCATGATCAATCCATGCAAAGCTTGTTCGATATAATTTCAGGGTTTCATGGCGTTGGTGGACCACTAACTGTTCACAGACCTCGTTATGAGACGGAAGCGAAAGCACGAATATTCGATGTCTCCGAGCAGTTAGGATATCAAAACGTCGATTCAAATGGAAGAAACCAGACAGGTAAAATAATATTGAAGTCGCTCCTTAGTTATATATTTACAGACAAAGTAGCTAAAGTACTTTTCATTATTAGGAGTTTACGATTTTCAAGGAACGTTAAGAGGAAGTCAAAGATGTAGCACAGCAAAAGCGTATTTAGTTCCTGCTGAAAATCGTCCGAATCTTGACATTTTACCAAATGCAATGGTCAGAAAGGTACAACTTTCTACTTTTAGTTTACATTTTTTATTTTGTTGCTATTGTGTTCCTTATATTGACTAATCATTTGAGGTTATTTTATTGTTGAAATTTTCAGGATTCTAATTGATTTTTTTAATTGTTGTGATAAGAACCACAATATTAAATTAATATTTTTAATAAAAAAGGCTAGAACTTTAATTTTTGGAGACGTGAACTAAAATCTAAATTCACATTCTTTTCGTACATACAAATTATTGGTACCAATCAAAAAACCAAATTTTTCTGCGGAGATGAAATAGTTCAGGACTTCCAAGTTGTACAGGACCGCAATTATAACAATTTTTCGTAAATTTAAAATACAATTCGAAGTCTCTATTCTTTTGAGTGGTGACAATTCCATTGTTGATAGGTAATGAGAGAAAATTTAATATTTTTTAAAAATTCTGTTTCTAATTTCTATTTGCTAGCTAATAAAATACCTCTAATTGATATTTTAATCTTTCCTGTTGGTTCCGCTTTTACAATTAGCCAAACTTAATAGTTGGAATTGTTTTTCTTCTTTGAACTTTCTCAAGCAATCTATAAAAAAAGTAATGTATTTAAATTTTATATGTGCTTTGATTCGCAAGTATCATTTTAATGTGAGATTGGCCAGCCGTTCTTTTTTTAAATTAATATTAGTTTTTGTCATATCTCTTTCTAGATCCTAATTGAAAACAAAAGAGCTGTTGGAGTGGTGTTTGACCACGGAGACGATACCTACAAAGTTTTTGCAACAAGAGAAGTAATTATATCCGCTGGAGCCATTAACACGCCCCAGTTACTCATGCTATCCGGGATAGGTCTACGAAAAGATCTCCAGAAACTGAATGTAAGTATTTTATATAATTATGGATTCATGATATATATTCATTCATGATACATCAAACGATGGATTAAAGTGCAATATTTAACTTCTGCAAAAAAAAAAAAAAATGTATTGTATTCATGCAATTATTCTATTTTGAAAATGAAGTATACTTGTGTACGTTTTCAGATTAAAGTAGAAGCAGATTTACCTGTTGGTTTAAATTTGCAAGATCATGCGGGTCCTTTTATGAATTTTGTTATGCCTCCGAACTTTGAAAGTTTAACTGAAAGAGCAACCAAGCCAGAAAATATACTTCGTTACATATACAATAAAACGGGTAAGTTTCTAATTTGTTGAAACATGAATTTATTAATTTTAGAAAATAAAAGAATCTGCACATACACTGTAAAAAATGAATGTTGTTTTTACAGTCTAATACAGCTAATTTAACATCACTGTTAAAAAAAACTTGAATTTTCAGGAAGACTTTTACTGATTTTAACAGTAAATTTCCGTTTTCGTTTCAAAACAGAACTTTTCCTTGAAAAAACGGAACTATTCCGTGAATTACCAAGTTGGAGAAACAAAAAACGGAATTTATCCGGTTTTGTGGTTGAAATATAACCGAATAAGAGAGTTAAAGACAGTCTGAAGAGACTTGGCGCGTGCGCAGAAACGACGGCAGCATAAATGATTCATAACTGAATCAAAGTGCGCAGCAAAAGTAACGTAAAATCATCGAGAATTAATGTGCATGTTTACGCTTCTGTGAAAGCTGTATTATTCGCATTAGCATGGAAAAGAGGACATCTGTGTCTCGTCGTTTGTCATCACAGTCGAATGTTATTTAATCGTGTTCCTCAGGACGTTATTATGTGTGCGCCATTTTGTTTCAATTTGAAAATGCTTCGTCGAAGAGCGTTGACTATTGTTATAGCATTCGAAGAAGAATTGTTCCAGGATTCTGCGTAGTTAATCAAATTGACTGGAAAAATAATTTGGATCTTTTCATGTGATTATTCGGTATCCAGCATTTCCTCTCAACATTTTTAAGAAGACTTCGTTTATCGCAAAGGATAAATTCAAAATGGGCAACAAAAGGGCGTGTTAGTATATTTTAAAATCTACTCGCTCTATTGTTGCCTTTTTTGAGCAACAAAAAAAGAAAATTTTTGTTTAAGAGGTAAGAATTTTTATTTTTGTTACTGCTATTTTTATTTTAATCTGAGTTCAGACTTAACAGTTAGTTATTTCATGATGTAAACCAATTGTGCATTTTAGTAGTTGCATGTATAAACTTACTGGTGCTGAGGGTTAGTAAAATTTAGTGAAATGATTTTTGTAATTTTATATCAAGATTTAAAAGCTTAGTTTCAAAACTTAGCTTTTTTACTTTATGACTTTACTCCGTTAATGTGACGAAATTAATGTTATCAAAACTACGAAAATGATTGTCAATTTGACGATACTAGGATAAAGAAATATTTCGCTACATTTGACGAAATTCATCCCCAAAAAAATGACGAAATGTTCGCTCGGGGTATATTCTCGGAAGTGATTTTATCAAAAACAAAGAAAATTCGTTAATTTTGAGAGTGCATTTCTGAAAATGTTGATCACTATGAACACCATAACGTAAATATATATGAAAATAAATTAAATCAGTAACAATACAGGATTTTTTTTTAAAGAACCACGAATGTTTCAAATTTAGAAAGGAAAAAAAGAACTTTCGGAAGAACTTAGTTTGTTAATACTTTTTAATTTTTTGAAGTTATGCGCTCAGAAATACTATGCATTGATCATTCCATCTTCAAAATATTTGAGTATTTTATGCGAGATTGATGTAATCTTTTCAAAAAAATCATGTTATTTTAATGAACTAAAATTTTTAATGAAAAAAAAAAAGCCAATTCTTGTATTGCTTTAGTATTTTTTTTAAAGGCAAGATGTTTAAAAGTTTGAAGTATATGAGCGGATATTTTCAAACTTTTTCTAAAAAACGAAATTCGTAAGAGTTTTAAGTTTACATTTTTGCTCATCATTTTGTCTTATATATATATATAATTATCTGGTGAGCTAGTTTACGCTCCTTTTTTAATTGCTCTATTTTTCTGTTTCTCATTTTCCCATATTTTAATCACCCACATTTTTACGTTATAGGCTTATACCTATACGCTTATACTTATATATGCAAGATGGAAAATTATTGAAATTTTGCAAAATAAACAAGCGTTTTTATAGCAGCTTAATATTAATAGCAAATAATATATGAAAGTTTAATAAATTAGTCCTTTAAGTGGCGCAAAATATGTAGATTAGAAAAAACAACAAATGAACAAATTGAAATTTTAAGAAACTTTAGAGAAACATTTGAAAATTTACGAAACATGTTTGTTCTTTTTATATGTTTATATTGTTTCGCAAATTTTCAAATGTTTCTTAAAATTTCAATTTGTGCATTTGTTGTTCTACACAATCTACGCATTTTGCGACACTTAAAGGACTAATTTATTGAACTTCCATAGATAATTTGCTATTGATATTAAGCTGCTATAAAAGCGCTTGTTAATTTGCAAAATTTAAATAATTTTCCATCTTGCATGTATACATATAAGTCAAAGCGTATAGGTATAAGCCTATAACGTATAAGCGGGGATAATAAGAACCGAAAAAATGAAGAACGGAGAATTACGAAACGAAAAAATGCCTAACGGAAAAATGACGAACGCTCCGTTCGTAATTTTTCCGTAAAATCACGGAAATATAATTAACGAAACGGAAACACTCCGGCAACTCAGCTGCCGTATATTTTTTCGTTATTTTCAGGAAGTTTTTTTAACAGTGCAGTACAAAACTGCAAAATTGCTAATTTGACAGTTTATTACCGTGAATTTTATAGTTTTTAAACTAGAACCTTTGATGTCAGTATTATAATGTTTTTTGTAGTATAATACAGCAAACTTTTACGGCATCAAACTATAAAATTTCTAATTTTACAGTATGAAACTGTGAAATTGCTAGTTTTACCGTTTATTACTGTGCATTTTGTAGTTTTAAATTGAAACCTCGGCTGCCAGTATTATACTGTAAAAACAACAGTTCATTTTTTGCAGTGTTTTCGGATGAATCAGGAATGTGTCAAACTATCATTACCAATGTATTTTAGTTTTGTTTAAAGGTTCCTGATTTATTCTAGAAAATTGATGAATTTTTATTGGGAAGACTTCTGAATTCTCTAGAAAAAATTCCGAGTTACTTTAGGACTGTAACTACTTTTTACTAGAATGCTCCCTTTTACCAGATAAGTTACTGGCATAAATTAGGCGTACTCACTGCCCATTTTTCGAGAAAGTTTTTTTTTTCTATTTTACAGTGTAAGGAAAGCACTGGCTTTGTATAATTCAACCGCGACGAGATGGCCGGTGTCAATGAAATGAGAAAACGAGTCCATTCCTTAAAATAGGTAGAATTTCTACCCATTCAAATTCCCCCATCAATTGTGAATCCCATTCCTCAATTTTCATCCGCGTATCACCCCTTCCTAAAAATGGACAATCCTGAAAAAAGGAGGAGTCATAGGTCATCTCTGCGAAGTTGAATTATAAATGGTGAGTGCTCTATACGCTATCCGCTTGCAAACAAACAATAAAACATTACGATATTATTATGTATTACGTGTTAAAAATGTCATTGTTACAGGACAGGTTGACAGTTGACACGTTATTAATCTTTACATTATCATCACCCCCCCCTCCCACTTCTTCTCTATAGAGAAAATATACTGGATATTTTTGGAGCAACACTAAATGCGAAATAGTTACGATGTTGCTTTATTTTCAGACAACACTAACTGCAAATTGTAGCCATGTTTTCACAGAACAAAGTAGTTTCAATTTGTAAATATGTACCATTTTGAAAATAGTGCTTTATGGTATTACTTATTCACTTTTAATTTAAATTCCGACATTTTGTCATTAAATGTCATTGAATTTTGTAAGTACTTATAAATGGGTTTGTTTGACGATAAAGCTACAATAGATGGCTGGTGAAAGCGGAAAATTTTCGAAGTGTCCATTTGGTGTAAACTTTTCCTTTTTAGTGAAATTTAATGTATTGTAAAAAAAATTGTACATTTATTTTCGTTCGTATGATTTATAGGACCATTGGCATCTACTGATGGGGAACTTATGCAACTATTTTCGGGCATCGAATCAGCAAACCAAACAGCGGACTTTCCAGATTATCAGATTCATTTTAGTGAGACAACCCCAGAAACTGCCAAAGAATATTTTGGACTATTACCTGAGGTAACATTTTTTAAAGTAGTATATGTTGGATGACTTACAGCGAGGTTTCAAAATAATTTGGTTCCTGAATTGTTTAGGTTTACGAAAGATTGTATGCTCCATATGAGAACAGATCTCTTTTGACGTGCTACACGTGCATGCTTCAACCAAGGAGTAGAGGGAAGGTGACATTGAGATCCAGAAATCCTTTCGATCCACCAATCATCGATCCAAATTATTTCGAAGATCAGAGAGATTTGGATGTTGTTGTGGAAGGTAAGTTGGAAGTTAAGTATATGGGGAAGTAAGGGAAGTGTGACACGTTATGACAAAGAAAGATATTGGTGGGGGGAAATTTAAGGAATAAAAGAACCATTTATGATTCTGTAATAACAACGAATTTAATGATTTGTAGAAGCAACTAAGATTTAAGAAACTTATCTTAATATATAAAAATTACGTGTCCCTGTGTTTGTGGCCAATGGACTCCTAAGCTACTGAATCGAGTTTAACCAAATTTTACACGCAGTTTCAGTTTGGTCCAACTTAAATGATAGGATAGTTTTTATCTCAATTTAGGACAGCAATATATTTTTATTGCAAATTATGTATTTAGCTACCAGCTTTTCTGTGTTCTTGGCTAAGCCTTATTACTAAGCCTTTTTTGACACCTCCATGGCTGATCGACATAAAGCACACATTCTGGCAGCTTCTGGAGCGCAGTAAAAAAGTAATAATCTTTCTTATAATATATAAAAATTACGTGTCCCTGTGTTTGTGTCCAATGGACTCCTCAGCTACTGAACCGGTTTTAACCAAATTTTGCACGCAGTTTCAGTTTGGTCCAACTTAAATGATAGGATAGTTTTTATCTCAATTTAGGACCGCAATATATTTTTTATTGCAAATTATCTATTTAGCTACCAGCTTTTCTGTATTCTTGGCTAAAATTCTTTAAACATACCCGGAATGCCACCACATAATCTACGGTTAAAAATTGGTTCACCCATAGTTATTCTACGTAATTTCAATCCACCGAGATTATGCAATGGTACGCGTTTAGTTAACAAAAAAATCACCGGGAACATTATTGAGGCAATCATTTTGACTAGCAAGTTTAAAGATGAAGTAGTTCTGTTGCCACGTATCCCAATGACACCGTCAGAATCTTCAATACCCTTCAAAAGGCTACAGTTTCCCATTCGTTTAGCTTTCGCCATGTTCATTAATAAGTCCCAAGAGCAAACAATGTCAATTTACGGTTTAGATTTAGAAAATCCATGTTTTCCCATGGGCAACTATAGGTCGCTTGCTCCCGTGTGGGAAAACCGTCCAATCTATTTTTGTTTACAAGAGACAGATTAACAAAGAATATTGTGCACCGATTAGTGTTGAGTTAAACTGAAATTAAAAATGCTTATAATTCAAAAAATAACAAATAATATTGGTTAATTATCTACATTACCTACATTTAAAAAAATAAAATGTTACATTAAAAAATAAAATGTTACAATAGCAATTAGCAAATTTTTAATTAACTCAATTGTTATAAGCTTGAATATAAATATTTCTAAGAACTAAAATGCTACATTTTTTGTTGATTTTTTGTTTCTAGCAAACTTAGGAAATTTTTGTTCGATTGTGTTCATATTTTGACCTCAAATTCATATTTATATAAAGTTGATCTCTATAACGGTAATAAAGTTTTTCGTTTCTATTGAAACATTATAGTTTAACCCATACCTTAGCCACAGCAACGCGTGGCCGGGTCAACTAGTTTACAGTATAGATACTGTATAGTTTAATGGACCTGCCATGCTATTTCATTCGTTCTGCTCCTTGCTTATTCTCTCTTGATCAACTGTAAATAAGGATTTAGAAATATAATTGGATAATTATCTTAAAAATTGCTGATTTGTTGACAGAGAGATAGGGAGGGGTAAAAGCTAGACAGATTGATAAAACAACGTATTTTTTCTCTTTTCATAATCTTTCCTCAAAAGTTGTATTCTTGAGTTTAAATCAGTTTAAGTAATTTCATTTCTTGTTTTCGCTGAATTTTTGTACGGAAGAATAAACTATTTTTTTGTATTTCAAAGGTTGTTTTAACGTTTTAGCTTTTGTTCAAAGGCAAAAGTTATATTGATAAATGTTGGGAAAAGAAAAGGAAAAAGAACTAGTAACTACAGAATCGCACATGATTAGCAGATTTAGTATATAACGACACTTTTTTTTCTTTTCAAGGGATAAAGTCGTTTTTCCAGAAAGAATTTTATGATATATTTATGAGTTCAAACTAAAACTAATTTACATATTTGTGCTTAAGCATTCTAATGTAAAAACACTGGTAGTTAACACTGCACTAGTAGCTGTCGCTTAAAAAAATTAATAAATAAATCAGCAAAAGAAATTGTACAATTGTACGAAAACTGCGAAATAATCTTTAAATCTGCAACGCTTGCACTTCTGCTTATTCTTAGCAGATCTTTTCAAGCCGATATTTCCTTATTAATATATATTTTCTTTCTAAGTGTCAAAGTGCAGTGTGAACAACAGGAGGGTTTTACCTAATATTAGAAAAAACACATTTAAAACATTTTCTCATATTAGCAATGAAAGTTTGCAAGAGGATCGGAACCAGCAAGCCCTTGAGGGATCTGGGAGTGAGACCTGGACGAACTATGTATCCAGGCTGCGAACAGTTCGCACGTGACGATGACCTATACTTCAGGTGTCAGGCCAGGTCTGTGGTTGTGACCATCTATCATCCTACCAGTACAGCCAAAATGGGAGACCCCAGGGATCCAACAACAGTTGTGGATCCGCAACTAAGGTGAGTTTCCTTAGGATTCTGCTCCCGCTCTTTAAAAAACCAAAAATTATGTTTAAGCACAGATTTTTATTTTGATTTTAACTTTTACATATGTCACAGTTTGAATTATAGCGAGGTAAACAATTTTCAAACTTAGTTTCTAGTAGGTTACACGAAACGTCTGCGAAAGAAGTCAAGACTGTGCCAATTTTAATTTTAGAAGATTTTTTTTAAACATAAGTAGTTTCATTTATAAATGTATGTTGTTTCTTTCCATCATCATTGATTCTAAGGGAAAATACGTCTTGAAACAAAAAAAATGATTAGCCGAAAAAAATAGATAATAGGAATTTTCAGAACATCCGACCGCAACCAGTATGGCGGTGTACAAAAAACGTATTGTTACATTTTACAGGTTCCGCATATGAAATTTCTACCTTCTAATGCAAACCCTTTTTAACTAGCCATGATAAATTTTCTCATACAAGAGTCATGTCATTACTAGAAGATTTTTCTTCAAAGGCACTTCGATGGCGTCAAAATGAGAATTTGGGTTGGAATTGAGAGAGAATCTTTTTATAAGTTCAATCCCAGTTTTTTAACTGCGCAGACTATTTTAAAACTCATACAAAACTTTAAGCGGTGGTAAAAAGCACTTGGACAAGTAAGAATCTTATAGGAGTAGTGTAGCGAATGCCATGCCGATGCACTATATGCACGACATGCGAAACAGATCACAAATTTACTATTACGCGAATATTTCCCACAACTATTTCGTTTTTAAAAAGGTTTAAAGCAGTTTTTGAAATTTACAGCTAGCAATTGGATTACATTTGGAACATTTTGTGGTTTTGAAAACTGACATTTGACACTCTTCCGAATTCCAAAAGTAGGTAATAGATACAGTAGTGTTTCCATAGCACGAAGACAGTATTGCTTCTATTAGCTAGATTTGGAATTAGTAGTGCCAAATATCATTGTTTTCAGAAACAGGACCACCTTGAGAAGTATTCCCGGTTTATGGTACTGTATTTTTTTTAATTCAATCAAACTTTGTATAACATCATTTTTTCCTTTTTTTTCCCAGAGTGAAAAACATTAGTGGACTTCGTGTAGTTGATGCATCTGTTATGCCCATTATTACTTCTGGAAACACCAATGCTCCCACCATAATGATTGGAGAAAAAGCATCAGACATTATCAAAAGTACCATCACGTGCTCTGACATGGTAAACAGTGAAAATGACATGGAAGAAAATGAAAATGACAACGAAGATTTCTCTGTGAATCCTGTAGCAGATACGAATCAATCTGACAGTGAATATCCAAGTGATTCTGTTTCCGATCCTGATGTTAATGATTCTGAAGCTACATCGGAGGAAATGATGGAGCCTTCTAGTGATGACAGCAGCTCTGCCGAAGATTCTTCAGAAACTACTAAGCCATTTGTCCGACAAACTTTTCATGAACCAGAGCAGTTATCAGGAAATAACACTAATTACTTAGATTTTGGTAATCAAATGAATAATTTTCAAGAAAATGCTGATATCAAGTGGAGAAACTATGTGCAAGACTTCGCAAGAAATATTAAGCCAATCCTTCAAATAGATAGGAATTTTTCTTCTTCTAATATACGAATTTCATCGAAAAGAAGAAGCAAACCGATTGTGTTTTCAGATTTAAATGCAAAAATTAGAAACTTAACAAATAATCTGAACCCATTATATGGCTGGTTAGGGTAAGTGAGCCCCCTTTTTAGAATAGCTCGTTTTTGAAGCCTTATACAAAAGTTTTAAAGCAAAACAGCTTGAATTTTTTGTCTTGGACATTAATAAACACAAGCTCAGCGTTTTTTCCTACTTTAAATATTTTTACCTATCTTATTCTTTACAAAATGGCGTGGGGGGCCCACTTACCCCCTAGTTTTACGTGTCCAATGGAGGTTTTATTGAATGTAAACTCACTTATAGATATAAAATTGTGCATACTGCAGTAAAAATGACACTCGTGACTGAAAAACAGGAAACTTAATTTGAGACTTTCATATTTTGTACAGTCCAAGGGGAGGGACGAAGCATGTCATTTTTAATTTGAATGCAGGGTAATTCCGTTGTGACTAACATAACGTTTAGAATAAATTTTTAATCTTGTTTTCTGTGTATGAGCCTTATTTTTGTCACAATATCAAAAACAAGGTGTTATTCTTCTCCGCATAGATGAGTTGTTTAAGTTAATGTACAAAAATAATAATATTACTTTAATTTTTGGCAGTTAGGGGACATTTTGATCAACGTGACTAACATAACAGATTTGCAACCATCAAAATTTTGTATTAAATTCATCAACACAATTCTCTAAAACTAAACCATAAAATTATTATTTTTCCCCGGATAGTATCTATGTAAAAGGTTATTTTCATATTAATAATTGTAAATTTGACATATATTTTAAATAATATTGCAAAAAGTAGTATTTTAATAAAACTTGCCTGTGACTAACATAACGTGACTAACATAACACGCAATTATACATTTAACCTTAAGTGTATTACAGGTAATATTAATACAACTATTATAATGCAAACAAGATTTTATTGAAGATTAACACACATGTTTACCTGTAAACAAAATTTCCAGTTCAGTTTTGTATTTAAAATAATAATGTCTGCGGGAATTTACAGATGTTTGCGACAAGACTTTCGAATTGACTTCCGTTTGAATTCCTTAAATCCAAAATTTGTTCTTATTTGTGGGAAACACAAAGGTTGCCTCAGAGCTTTTTCTCCCGAAGAGAACTTCATAACCATTTTCATTCATGTTTAAAACCTGCGTACCATATTTCTTTTTAGACTTACAAGAGGTAAATACCACCGCAATAAAATTACCCACTGTCTTAGTTTTTGTATCTCGGAAGAGTCCGGGAGAATCTACTTCAAAATCATCAGCAGCTTCGTCTTCTACACAATTTCTTTAAAAAAAAACTTCTTTTCTTGGGATATCATCCCCATCCCCTGTATTTTTTAATAAACAAATTTTAAATTTCTCCATATTTACAGCATATCATTATTACCAAAAACCTATATGGAAATTCCAATTTTCAAATAACAAGTCTAACTCTTTCTTTTCAGCCTTGTCACTTTCACTCAAATATAAGCAGTTTATCTTCAATTCTTGTTTTTTTTTTATTACTAAAGTAATTCTTTTGCATAATTTCCAAAGTTTGCTTACGTAAAACGCTGCTTCACACGTTGTACTATACATGTGGGCACTTTCCATGATCTAATTTCATAAAACTCCATGTTTTTAAAGTGAGCAGCAGCTCCATATGTTCATAGAAAAACTAATTGCACAGCAATCCCGCATATAGTTATAAAGTAATTTAAGATTCTTTCATTGAATATATTGACTTCATATGCCGAGTGCTTACTTGCGTCGCAAATTACAGCCTAAAATTTCAACTCCAAGTTTACCATTAAAAGAACTGTTTTGAAAATAAATTACTGCAGTATATATGGTCACACTAATTTCTTTAAAATAAGGTGTTCAATAAATTAATTTGCTTCTAAAATAAATTGTTTACTTAAGATTTAAGTATTTCTTAAAGAGTCGTGTTATGTTAGTCACACACAGTGATGTTATGTTAGTCACAAGTCCTATGGCTAGAAAAAAGGAAATTATTTATAAACAATCTTATCAAAATAACTGTACCCATCCC
Source organism: Uloborus plumipes (assembly GCA_038373865.1). Taxonomy (NCBI): domain Eukaryota; kingdom Metazoa; phylum Arthropoda; class Arachnida; order Araneae; family Uloboridae; genus Uloborus; species Uloborus plumipes. The sequence continues at coordinate 22,952 of JAXGGA010005079.1, forward strand.
ATAGAAGAGATCAGGGGGGAAAATATAAAAAATATTATTTCCAGAAGGGAATAACTGAATTAATTCATGTTTTTGTGACTAACATAACAAGTAAATCAGACTGAATACCTATTAACTTAGCAATATTAATTTTATGATAAAACAAAAAAATATAGATATTTCTGTAAAGCAAAAGAACCATTCTTCAATAATTAAAAACAATTTCATCATTATGTGCATTTTTTTCAACTATATATGAATGTGAAAAGTTAGAAAAATATGCGATGTTTTGGGTAACTGCATATATTATCTTTACAGCCATTTTTCAGGGGTTTTGAGTAATATTCTGTGAAAAATTATGGTAAAAATTCTAAAAATTTGAAAAAATATCTTTAAAATGATGTATCATAAGATACATATATTGAAAGATTAAAAAACCATGTCTAGGTTGACATTTACATGGAATTACCCTGCAATGTACATTAAACACGGGAAATCCGGCAATGAATTGGAAACAAAGTACTCTAAAAAATGGCGACATTAACATTTTGTTAAGGTGTTGTTTTCATTTTAAAATGAGTATAAACTATAAAGTGTTTAACAGCAATAAACAACTATTCTCACCTACCTATAATTCAGCATATTATTAGTCCTGATACATTTATCTTCGTGTTCGATCCTGTTGCTTCTCCACAGTTCAATTAACAAAAATTTACCTTCATAATGCTTAATTATGTTTTAATTAGCTATAATTAGTTAACTGCAATCTATACTTAAACATTATATATTTAAAAATGACGATCTAAAGTGAACCGAAATTTGCTTTTGCAACGCTCAGTTTTTATGATCTCTAAAATGGTACTCTTTACTTTCAGTTTAAGTTTCCTATGCCAATGTTAAATGAAATAATTAACCCATTAATACCTAGCGTCCCATTTTAGGGATGGTTTGATTTTGCCCAAAATGAACATTTCAACAAAATAATAGTGTTCAATTAGTACCTTGGTATTGTTTCAACTCGTTAAAAACAGATTGCAGCACATAACCATTGTAAAGTGTGTTCTGTAGCAGTTTTAATATGATCGTTATCAAAAATGACATCGTTCACAATCTCAAGAAAAAAAGCTAAGTTTTTAAAGTTATTTCCAGCTTCCCGGTTTATGTGTGATTTTATTCCTTCGTATAAAATGTCTTTTTAAATGTTATATCATAAGCAGAAAAAAAAATTAATAAAACAAGCATGTACCCTCTGGGGTCTATAGTAACCTTTAAGGGGCGATTTTTCTTTCCTTAATAAAAAAAATCATTTTTTACGTGATATTTTTTTAATTATTTTTCCTGTTCATTAAACACTGTTTGTAACCAGTATACAAAATATCTTTGGGAAAAAATGTCAGGCATTAATGGGTTAATGGACAATTAGTTAAGTTATTTCATTTGAATTTTATTCATATTCTCTAACTCAAAAATTAGTATGAAAGGAAAACAAGGCGCATCCATTTAAGCGCTGAAGTTAAACTGAAAACTCTCACTCAAACATCTAATTATGAAAGGAAATAACCACTTTACGAGAGCTAAACATCCTCATAAAAGAGCATGAAAGCGCCTAATTACTTCCGTGATGCATTTACAGAATTTACCTCGAAAATTAATGGATATAATTTGTAGTGTAATATAGCTTTGGGTCGGTCTCGTGAAAATAGTATAAATCGTTTTTAACATTGAAAGTTCTTTCACCAGATTTAATTATTGATTTTTATTGATTCTGTATTTATTTGTGAATAAGGAAAAATCAATGGGATTGTAAGAAAATTATTTCAGAAAATTTATTTAAAAAATTGTTAACTCTACTACGCATGGCAGAGACTAATAACAGGGCGGAAAACGACGCTGTTAAAAAAAAATCGTTCTAATCATGTAAAAGGTTGCAACTAGAAAACAAACATAAAATGAAACACTAATTATGAAACTTGTTCAGTTTGTAATTTTAAGAAAATAAACTTTTTCAAGTCATTAATACACATTAAACATATTGGAGATGGAATAACTCGAATAAACTGTGAACGTTAAAAGAAAGAATTGATTAAAATTGACTGTTTATTGTAAAACTTTAAGTGGCTGACAAATTATTCTACTACTAGGGACGCCTCAAACCAGAATGTTTGGGGGGGGGGGGGGGTAAAACTCTCAATTAACTGAACTAAAATTACTGAACCGATTTTTACTGAATGATTTAAAATAAATAAAATAAAATACGTGCATGCATCCATTTATGAATACATACTAGGGTGGGTCGAAAAAAGCTCTTTTTTTCTGATCAATTTCTAATAGCACGGAAAACTTGCCCATGGGCATCCTAATAATTTGAAAAATAATAAAAAAAATAATTAATTACTTTTGTAATCGCGCAAGAGCTCTAAAGTTTAGAAAAAAAGAGAAAAATCTGTCATTTTTAAAGATGAATATTTTTTTCAAAAAATACTTTTTAAGTTTCTAATAGTGCGGAAAACTTGCGCATGGGCATCCTAATAACGGGAAAAATAATTAAAAAAATAATTAATTACTTTTGTAATCGCTCAAGAGCTCTAAAGTTTAGAAAAAAAGAGAAAAATCTGTCATTTTTAAAGATAAATATTTTTTTCAAAAAATACTTTTTTAAATTTCTAATAGCACGGAAAACTTGCTCGTGGGCATCCTAATAACGGAAAAAATAATTAAAAAAATAATTAATTACTTTTGTAATCACGCAAGAGCTCTAAATTTTAGAAAAAAAGAAGAAAATCTGTCATTTTTAAAGATGAGTATATTTTTTTTTAAATACTTCTTTAAATTCCTAATAGTGCGGAAAACTTGCGCATGGGCATCCTAATAACGGGAAAAACGTTGGATAGAAAAGAGACAGTTAGACTGGCTAAAAGAGAAGAAAGAAGAGAAAACTTTCTATGCATGAATGTATTACCATCACAATAAATCAAAAACTGACCTCAGTAAAGATTAGAAATATCTTTTAGACATTGTTCAAGCAGTCAGCACAGGAATCTGTGATCCAGAATTAGCAGTAAGAAATCCTGGACCCCTCAGCCATTCCAGATGGTTAACTTGTGCAAACCGGGTGTTAAGACTTTATGTTTCCCAAATAAGTCCGACAAGCGAAATGAAGACCCTTGCAAATTACATTGTAAAGACCTACGCTCCTGTTTGGTTCAATATTAAAGTGCACAACACTGTGAAAGATGATCCGAAGCACGTATTAAAGATCATTCAAACAACCAGACATTTTCCGGACAACATAAAAAAAAAAATCGATCCAGTCATTCAGAGAAACTCTTTCTTCTGCCATCTAGAGATTCTCATGCTGTCGATGATAATGGATAACAGACAGCACATTAGAGAGTTGGGCTACAGGAAGATACTGTAAGCCAGAAATGAGCCGCCAGTAGTGGGCCACATTAGAGCTTTCAAGCTTTCTTCAATTAACTTTGAAGCCACTGACTAGCCTGAACTAATTGATTGGACAAATTGCAAGCTGACACCTCCACCCCTTCTGTCAAATATGTCTACAGAAAATATTTCAACCCTATTGAAAGAAAAAATCCTTCCAGAATTTGATTACTTGAAATTTCCCTGCCACACTCAGTCAGTGGAGAGGTGTGTAAAACTAGTTACAGAGGCTGCTGCTAAAGTTTATGGGAATGAAAACCGAGAGGGTTTTATTAAGACAACCTTAAAATCAAGATCTTTAACGCAAAAATTTGATTCGAAGTCAGAATTCAAAAGGTGTAAGTAAGAACACCCAAAATGGTTGGTTGATTGGGTAGGGTGTGGCTGGGACTGGTATTATTTTTGAATCTAAAAAATATGCTAAAATGTACAATAAGCTGCGATATGTGATTTTTTCAAAAAAAAAAAAAAAGGGATTTTTAGGTTTTTTGCGCAAATTCAAACGAACGACAATGTACCCCAAGTTTTTTTAAACCAATTTCTATAACTACAAAAGTAGTTTTTATACTATTAAATATAAGAAAAATATTTTTTTTAATAATGATATAATTTTAAAAATTACAGATTTCTCTCTTTTTTTTCGAAATTTTAGACCTTATGCGTGATTACAAAAGTAATTAATTATTTTTCCCGTTATTAGGATGCCCACGAGCAAGTTTTCCGTGCTATTAGAAATTTAAAAAAGTATTTTTTGAAAAAAATTTTCATCTTTAAAAATGACAGATTTTTCTCTTTTTTTCTAAACTTTAGAGCTCTTGCGCGATTACAAAAGTAATTAATTATTTTTTTTTAAATTATTTTTCCCGTTATTAGGATGCCCATGCGCAAGTTTTCCGCACTATTAGAAATTAAAAAAAAATATTTTTTGAAAAAAATATTCAGCTTTAAAAATTACAGAAATTTCACTTTTTTTTCTAAACTTTAGAGCTCTTGCGCGATTACAAAAGTAATTAATTATTTTTTTTAGTATTTTTCCCGTTATTAGGATGCCCATGGGCAAGTTTTCCGTGCTATTAGAAATTGATCAGAAAAAAAAAGCTTTTTTCGACCCACCCTAATACATACATGTAAGAAAATGCGGCAACAAGTATCATTTAATGAAAAAATGGTTCACAAAATAATAGCAATGTCGGCAAACTGTCTCAGTGTCTCTCAATTTTCCAAATAAAAAATTTTTTGGCAAATAACATTGATCTTTTCTAACCTCCCATCTGGGTGCCCTTGTCCAATATTCACTCTTCTTTAAACTATTATCAGATTCTTTGCAGTTGGGTGTTTTATTTCGAAATAGCTGTAACAGAATGAACAGTTTGCGTCAAATGTTCGATTTATGTAAAAACAATAATCATTATAATAAAATAATTATAAAAAAATACGCAATTTTTTAAGAAAAACAAATTATGTTTATAAATTTTATTTTCAAAATTATCTTAAAAGTAAAAATGATATAATTTAATGTTTCACATAATAGTTGCATTTCCTCATTCTTTTAAATGACATTCTTAGTCCTAATCATTTGAAAGTGGTACACCTAGTATTTTCTTTCTTGACCCCCCCCCCCAAAAAAAAACAACAACATTTTTTAAACCATCTATATAAGTTGCTTATGTATAAACCATTGATACACAACTAAATAGCAAAGCAAAGATATATGATACTGAATTAACTGGTATTAATTATTAAAATTTCTCAAAAAGTTCAAAAGTGTGAGACGTGATGTGTACTTTTCTCGCGAGAAATACCCATTTGTAACCACGATAGACAAAAAGAAAAAACAATCAATGAGAAACTCATAAAATGACATTGGTGTTAATGAAAGTGATTTCTGTTAAAATTTCCGCCTGTTTCTCATAAGATTTGCCTAATCTTCAAAAATCCTCAAAGCTTAAAAATCGGCAAACGTGATTATAATCCGATCGTCTCCTACTATCTCGCTATCTCGATCAATAAGGAAATAAACGGAACGGTTCCGGAAGTTGGTGATTAATCTTTTTAAAGCATTTTGTTGACAGGTTGCGTCTTAATGCTTTATTTTTCAGAGCCAATAAATTCTATTACTTTGTAAAAAAAAGTTTTCTTTTTATTTCTACAGTGTTGAGCTTCTAATCTTTTGCAGAGCTGCGTGTCGCGTCGTAAATTAGAAAAGGCTTTGTCTTTTGTTGTTCGTAATGAATTTCAATGTTCTTTTATTCACCAACATGAAATATTTTTTAAAAGAATGGGAAATGAAACACACTAAATCGGGGAATAACATGCGTATTTCGGATCGAACAAGAATTTCTGATGTGTGGAGGCTTATTGAAGTATGAAATTAAAAGAAAAATTTAATTTTAGCATTAAAAAATCATACAAAGAGCATTATTAGTCTTCCTAATATCAGTTTAATGCCTTTTACACAAAATTTTTTGGGGATTCAAAATTATCATAGGCATTTGTATCCTTTTATTACAGTAATTATCCAAGCTTTATCACACATATAATTTGAAGTACTTGAAGTTACAACTTTCTGGAGTCTAATGTTTATTAAAATGTTCACTTGTTTGCAACGAGCAGTAAATAAAATTTTCTTTTTGTCACTTATATGAATCCGGGCTCATATACTGTTTCATAAAGTTGAATCTTGAAATGCAAAAAACGGCTATCATGACTAAAGATCTTTGAAGCAAAGGAACTTTTATTTAAATCGTAGAAATTAATCTATTACTTTTTAATTATTAACTCCTAATGAACCGATTTAGTGTCTTTGCCCACCATTTCGGAATAAGTGTAGTCTGATTCAATGCCACCGAAAGCCGTAGTGAGAACTTTGTCAGTTTGGTGTCCAGGTCCTCGCCTGCCATAAAGCTTTTTAAAATATTACTACTTTGAATCTGAGACAGGCAGCCTCAAAGGGCCAGGCCCCCAGTTTCTGACTTGGCTGACATAGCCTCTCGTCGATCCTGATAGGATTATCAATTTTTTTGAAAACTGCTCGTAGGTTAACAAAAACTGATAGTTAATTAAAAATTTAAAAAAAAAAAAAGAAAACTGACAACTGAAACATTGTTGATAACAATTTTTAGTAAATCACCTTTTAAGCAAATCTATGTTACCAAAGTTTCTCGTTTATTAGCTACAACACAACAGACAGACATTACATATACACAGACGCACAGATAGAGCAACCAGGGGGTGGGCCCATAGGGCCCGTGCTTCACCCAAAATGCTGAATTGCTGTTTTTCGTTTTTTACTATTTCCTTATTATTGAAGAGAAGAAAAGAACACACACATGTCTTGGAAAAACTAAATGATTTTAATGAGAAAAAAAATGTTGGGGAGAAATCTTAATTTCTTTCAAAAATAAGTCTCGACATTTAAATTTTTCAACAGATACAGATTATTGGTTACCTGATTGTGTGCCCCCTCCCATCTCTCAGCCCACTCCTCTTTCCTTCACCCTTTTTTTCTTTTCTTTCTTTTTTTTTTAGTTCTTCTGAAAACAAGAAAGTGTTCAAAATATTTCTCCTCCGAAGCCCTGTTCCATACCTTTAACATTACGGAGCATCTCAAATTTCATTTCGTAGATTTCAAATTCCCATTTTTTTTTTTTTTCAGGAGGGAAGATTCTTTGCCTCTAAACACTAAAAAACATCGAAAATCGTTTAAAATCACATTTTTAGAGCTACAGTTGAGAGCGGTCGCTTTTCCTATTTTTCAAAAAGTGGATCAGGGACAGTCCTTAAACCCCATTCCTTGCCTAAACATCAACAATTATCGCCTATCTATAATCGTATTTTAAAAACTTTAATTTCGAAAATTTTCCTTGAAATCCCCCACCCCCTATTTTCCCGTTAACCTAACATCAACAGAGATTGAAACTGCGTTTTCAAGCCTAATATTTCAAAAAAATTCCGAGGGAGTGCCCCCTCCCCCTAAAAATATTTTCTGATACCACCACTGTTACACAAATGCAACTAAACACAGTTACTCTAGTTGAATTTATACTCTCTAACTCTCATCCTCACTACTCTCTTTTCGCTTTGACAGCTTAAAATAGGACGGAGAGCTACAAACTTAAAATCAAATTCAATTACTTGCTTTTGATCGAGATAAAATGTAGTATGTGTAATGCAACCACGACGAGATGGCCGGTGTCAATCAAATGAGAAAGCGAGTCCATTCCTTAAAATAGGTAGAATTGCTACCCATTCAAATTCCTCCATCAATTGTGAATCCCATTCCTCAATTTTCATCTGCGTATCACCCCTTCCTAAAAATGGACAATCCTGAAAAAAGGAGGAGTCATAGGCCATCTCTGCGAAGTTGAATTATAGCTGTTATGCGAAAGAGCATACACAAAGTACTTTCTAAGAAGGTTTTTTTTTTTACTCATCAAGTCAAGAAAATGCCGCACAAATAAAAGCATTAATGAGTAAAACGTTATAAATTTACTCAAAAATCAACTTTCTGAAGACATTATTCGTCAAAATAGGGTATTAAAACTGAAAAAGGCGACATTTGTAGCTCTCAAATATCTATGCCTCAGAACCAGACTAACACAAGTCCAGTTTCGTTTCTTATCAGTAGAGAGCGAAAACGATTGGATGCTAAGGATGGGACGCGCGCTCTTTTAATGTTGCTAAATAATTTTGAAGGAATTTCATTTATAGAATAACGTTCTCATGGGTCGACGTGGAATAGGATTCTACGTACAATGCAGTAATAAAGTGAAAATAGCCCTTTTTGGACTTCGTCCTGGGTCTGAGGTACAGATATATGCATGTAATGTCTGTATCTTAGATCCAGACTAGCATAGGTCCAAAAATGGTGATTTTAACTTAATCACTGCATTGTACGTAGAATCTTATTCCACGTCAACCCATGGGAACGTTAATCTAAAAGATTTTCCTTTTCAAGTACTTAGAGCTAAAAGAGCACGGGTCCCATGCTTTTTTTAAAAAAGAATTTTAAATAATTTTGTATTTTCACTTTAACCCATTAACTATAGCAACATTTTTCTTATGTTACTTCAAGAAGTAAAAATTTTACTTACAACTGTACAAAATAATAAAATACTAAAATATTTAAAAATACATAAAAACCAAATGCTATTGTAGCACAAATTTGCAATAAATACATAAATAAATAAATAATAATAATACAGCCGGGTCTCAATAACTCGTAGCCTTATAACTAGAATACTTCTTTATCTCGAAGGGAAAACTGGGTATCCTGACTCTTAAGAAGACGGCGAGCACTTCCTCTAACTCGAACTAACAATAACTCGAAGCATTTAGTCGGTTCCTTCCCCTTGGGACTTCGAGCTATCGAGACTCGAAAGTAACTCGAAATGTGAAACTTTTTTCGAAAATGCTGTGCTTTAATAATGTTGATTTATGTTATTCAAATCTGGTTTCATTGAAGAAAAGTTTGCTAGAGATGCCTCGAGAAATTATCAAGGCCACTGGATATTCAGTTTGAAACTCTCCTGTAATCCGATCATAAAAGCCATTATAGACAATCTCCACTTCCTCTCGGGAGACTTCTACTCGAGCGTAGAATCGGTGCCATCGGAAATGTTATAAAGCTCATATTATAATCATGTTTTTTTAAATTGCTGAAACTGTAAGTGATAAAAGTAAGTCCACTTTCTCTTTCTAAGCAATTTTTTTTTTCCAATCTAATGTAAAATAACATTTTTAGCTGCATTATGTGATTTAAATTCATACAAGATAGATTATTTGCCTCATAATTCCACAATTTCTCTGTTTTAATGGTTAATTTCCTTTTATAATTTTTTTGCAGTGTTAACTGTGCTTGACTTCACTAGACATTAGAATAACCTCTTACGAAGTTGTCATTCAGTTAATGAGAACTAATGGCTACGTTTCTCCTTTGATTATTATAATACAGTGAACTCTCACTTATACGCCGCCTCATTTATGCGCCTTTTTGACTTATACGATGATTTTGAATGGTCCCGGCACATTCCATAGCAAAATAATGATAGTATCATTCATTTATGCGTCGCTCTAAAGATAAATATTTCACTTTTCCACCGAATTTTCCCTAAAATGTAAAATATTTAATTTATTTTCCTTAAAAAATAAGCATTTTTCTTCAGTTTCCTCTTTAATCTTTCCCCTTTATTGCTCGCGGAAGGCATTTTTTCCGCATGAACTAGAGTTCGGAGAAGGACATTTATCTATTATGCATCGTTTTAAAGGGAATGGTTTGTAATTAGGTGTGCTACAATTTTTGTTTTCTTTTAATCATTGTAGTTACGTTACAGTAATTGCCAAACTGTAGTAATATGTCTCTTTTCTATTGAAACATCCTTATTCACTCTCTCATTAGAACCTATGTTGAGTTTTAGTCCTTTAAATAGGCTTGTTCACTTATGCGTCTCTCTCACTTATGCGCCTTTTTCTGTTGGTCCCTAGGGCAGGCGCATAAGTGAGAGTTCACTGTACATTGTTGCTATGTTAAGAAGTTGTCAAATGTCGTCTCAGTGTTGTAAATTCTGAAGTTTAATAATATCACTCAGAGTTCTTATAAATAATAGAAGAAAGAAAAACGTAGTAGGTGCGTCTATTGTTCCGTTTTAAGAATATATGTTTCATTTTCAAAGCATGACAGAAACACGTGTTTTGATCAAAAACAAAAGCTGTTCAAGATAGAAATTAATGGTTACCCAAGTTTTTTTAGAAAAACCAGGGATACACAGTTGTTGAGAAAATTACCTGTTCTGACTCTACAACCCTGATTCAAACCACCTGAGTTAGCTTCTGGGCTAGGGATCACTTATTATTGATGATCATATGTTTTATTCTATTATGGTCAAAAATCAGAAGCATAATTCAGAAATATATTGTCATTTGTGCATTTGAAATGGGTAATTTAAGCGAACTTTAGGATGTCTACTGCAAAAACACTTAAAAATATTTGATTATTTTAAAAGAAAACATGAGCGGAATATTAAATGAAAGTTACGTAATTTCGATTAGTAGTTAAAGTGAACTTTTTTTGTTACTGAAAAAAAGTTTCAAAATTGCTAGTGTTTTTACTAACTATTTTTTTCAACGTAATTTTAAGGACTTTTATGCTTTCATACTATGTATACCACATAACCTTAAAGCGTTCACACTTGTTTATTTCAAAGTGTTAGCTCAGCATAAAAAATCTCAACATCATATTTACTTACATTCTAAGTCATTCCCTTTTCATTTTGTCAAACGAATTGAAGTAGATAAAATTGAAAAAAAAAAATGTGAAGGTTTGATTTAATATATGTATTTATCACACACTACTTTATCTCAAGTAAACGATTTCAACTTGCAACAAAGACTTAAAACTGAGGTTTTCAAGATTTACTCGTTGAGCCTTTCAAGGTTTTACTACTCAACACTCGCTGAAAATTTTCGAAACATGAGGATTTCCAATTGATGTATACACGTGTTTTGGATTACAAGAAACACCTTAATGCAAAAGACGTGAGTTTCCGGATGACAGAACATCAGACAAGACAAGAAATAAACAAGAAAAAAATAATGTTATCGCAAGTTCTTTATTTCTTAAGCTGGTGTGTTCTGCATTTCATAAAGGGTTTCATTGAAACAATTAAAAAACATTCGCGCAATAATTTGCATTTTTCGCTTTATTAACTTTGGTTTATCACATATTTTGCAAAACTGCTGGCAAGGCTGTGTGCATTTTATTTGTGGCACAGTATTTTTTCTTTTTCAGAAAATTACTGCAGCATACATGTGTCACATGCGTTTGGAAGCTCCTTCATGATATATTGACCTAAAAAGCAGCAGTCTATTTCGTTTATAGTTTTTTAGTGGTATTAATACTTGTAAAAAAAAGATTGAGATTTTTTTTATTGACTATGCGTTATGGCTTATGAAGCAATGTCTTCTCAATGCTGTTTAAGTGACGAAAAGTAGTGGATCTACTGTTTGTCAATAAATATCAGAAAAAACTTTTATTCTGTTTGCCATAATCGTGATTGTGATAGTTTCTTTTTACAATGGATCCGTTACATCCTCTTTTACAGACAACATGGACATTGCAAGTGAAAGCGCGTTCCTAAGCCCTTTCGTAAACTCTACTTTTCTCCCGATGCTACTTATGTCCTTAACAGGACAGAGATACGCACCAAGGACTGCAAAAACAATCTACAGGGAATACGATTATGTTATTGGTAAGGCCTATTTTAATATTGGTTTCCTATTTTCATGTTAAAAAATATTCTTTTTAAACGGTTATTTATTTTTTTGTACAGTAGTGAGACAAAGTAAAAATTAAAATGTTGATTTTTTATGCATAAAACTCAAATCATGTTTTTCGCAATCACAAATTGCGGTGGGATTCTACTCGTTGGATTTCTTGTGTCTGCAAATGGCTCCAATCGTAAACGTAATTGTGACAACTATTATATGAATTCAATATATTAATATTCAGTTTAGATATATTTCAGAGGCTATTGGATACACATATAGTCCTAAGTTTATTCAATACCCAAGTAGCACACTTCGTTTTTTAAAGGTTGTAAGATGGTTATTAACGTTGAAACAACCGCTTAAAAACGTTTATAAAACGTTTAAAGGCTATTTGTGCTACCTGGGTATGTTCTAGAAGTCAACAGATATACTGCAGTGGGCAGGTAAACGGCAGTATCTGCAAAAATGAGTTTTCGAGATAATTGAAGAAACGCGTTTTTGATTTCCCACAAAGATCAATAAAACATTGAACTTCGAACATGGGCGATACTATATGTTTATACCGATATATTTTTTGGGTAATCGATTGAATTTTGATTTTGCAAGCGCATAGAGAGGTAAAGCAGATACTGCCGTTTACTTGCCCTTTTCACTCTAATTGTCATGCGGAATTGACTGGCAGTCGGCAGTAACTGCACAGTATGCTACTAAATGTCTAGTATTTACATATTCGACAACATGCGGAGTAGATATGTTATTACGAAATATATTATTGCATTGTGAATGATATGTTTTATTTAAAAATATACATAAATACCTTGTATCCACTTAATATAGATATAAGCGAACGCGAAATATAATTAAAAAATATAATGAACTGTATTACACTGAAGTGACAAAAGTCATGGGATAGCAATATGCAAATTTTCAGATGGCAATAGCATCGCATAGAACAGGTATAAATGCGCAGTGCTTTTACAGAGCTTTCATTTCTGTTCAAGTTATTCATGTGAAGAGGTTTTAACGTGATGATGACCGCACGACGTGAATTAACAGACTTTGAACGCGGAATGTTAGTTGGAGCTAGACGCATGGGTCATGCCATTTCGGAAATCGTTAGAGAATTCAACATTCCCAGATCCACTGTGTCAAGAGTGTGCCGAGAGTATGAAATTTCAGGCATAACATCCCACCATGGACAGCGCAGTGGTCGACCGCCTGCACTTAAAGATCGAGACCGGCGACGTCTGCAAAGAGTCGTAAATTCTAACAGACAAGCAACACTGCGTCAAATCACCGTAGAAATCAATGTGGGACGTACAATGGACGTGTCTGCTAGAACTGTGCGGAGAAATTTGGATTTCTTGGGCTATTCCAGCAGAAGACCGACTCGAGTGCCTTTACTGACAGAACGACATCGCTTGCAGCGACTCTCGTGGGCACGTGAGCATATCGGTTGGTCCCTAGATGAATGGAAAACCGTGGCCTGGTCCGATGAGTCACGATTTCAGCTGGTAAGAGCCGATGGTAGGGTTCGAGTGTGGCGCAGACCCCACGAAGCCATGGACCCAAACTGTCAGCAAGGCACTGTTCAAGCTGGTGGTGGCTCCGTAATGGTGTGGGCTGTTTTTTCATGGCATGGACTTGGTCCTCTAGTGCGACTGGACCGAACATTGACTGGAAATGCTTATGTGCAGCTACTTGGAGATCACTTGCAGCCATTCATGGACTTCATGTACCCAAACAACGATGGGATTTTTATGGATGACAATGCGCCATGTCACCGGGCCACAACTGTTCGCAATTGGTTTGAAGAAAATTCTGGACAATTCCAACGAATGATTTGGCCACCTAGATCACCCGACATGAATCCCATTGCATTTATGGGACACCATCGAGAGGTCTGTTCGTGCCCAAAATCCTGCCCCATCAACGCTTTCACAATTATGGACGTCTATCGAGACAGCATGGCTCAATATTCCTGCAGAAGACTTCCAACGACTTGTTGAGTCCATGCCACGTCGAGTTGTTGCACTTCGCCGGGCAAAAGGAGGGCCGACACGATATTAAGAGGTATCCCATGACTTTTGTCACTTCAGTGTATATTATGGAAAATATGAAGCAAAACTTGATGATTCTTCAGCCATTTTTACTTCTTTTTACTTAGTAAAGGAAGTATTGTGATCACAAAGAAAATTTCACTCAAAACTCGGTCTAAATTTTGATTTTGCTCACCCCCGAATGATTGAGTAGTTTTTTCGACCTATCAGCACATGCATATGTACCTACTAACATATAAACAGCCGAAATATCCTTTTCGACCATGCCCCAGTTAATTACGACGAGTTTTCTCGCGACGTCTGTATGTACGTATGTATGTGCGCATGTATGTGTGTTTGTATGTATGTGCGTATATGTATGTATGTATGTCGCATAACTCAAAAAATATATGCTGTAGAAGCTTCTAGTTTGGTGTTTGGTATGTAGGCTCTGGGGGTGGTCGTTGTGCACCTCCCCTTCTGGTTGCATTCGAATGTTCCCAAGGAGGTCTTTTACCCCTCTTTGGGGTAAATCAATGTTAATTTCAATGTAGATTGAGTGATATGATTTGGTGAAACCACTCGGCGATATATCGCCAAACTTTTGGTCGCCAAGTGTTTGCCGCCAAGTTGGCGACAAATTTGGCGAAAAAATGATTTTTTTTTTAAAATTTGGATTCAATTTGGCGCTATTGGGCACATTTTGCGAAAAATTCACTGAATCATGTTAAAATCGGCGATATTTAGAAAATAAATCATTGTAAAACATTATTTTGCATTGATTCGTGACAAACTGGGGTGTAAATGTTTGAATTGTTATCTTGCTCACTCTAATGTACTATTTTAACACTTGAGGCATTTATTATGGAATTTAAACGTAAAAGGAAGTAGTGTGGCGTGCACACCAGATGTTTTAGAATTACTAAAAATCAGTTAATGCTTTGTACTTTGCATCAAAACATGAAATCACTTTGAGAAAAAGAGCGCTTGAAATGCTTGTTGTGCTGACGATTTTTTTCATAGTACTATTAAAAATGCAACAGCTAGGGATTAAACTGCAAAAACTATCGTCTGTTAGTATGAAAGCAACTGTAATTAAAAGAAAACAAAACAATGTAAATAAAACCATTTCATTGCTGCATTTTTGTTTGTCGTCTGCCAAGTTAGGCTTGTGTATCTTTAAAATCGTGAAAAGTATTGTCTGCTAGTGGAGAGAAACTTTATTTGAAAGAAAAAAATCTGGTATGGACCCCACACTACTTCCTTTTACGTGCAAATTTTTTTAGTAGATGCCTTAACCCTCGTGGGTCCCTCCCATTTCAGTTACACTCAAGACCCTTGGGGTCATAAACGACCCCAATGCTTCCTTTAATTAATTCATTATAATTATTGAATGTTACATGCATTATTTAAGTTCACACACTTTTTAATTTTAAAAAAACAAAAAATAAAAAGATACAATTAAAGTAAAATTTAGTTTATGAATTAAAATTATAATTTTAGAGCAAAACTTACAATAACTGTAGATTTATTTATATCTGTTACAGACCTGAAAAAACATGATTTTTGCAAGTGAATTTGAAACACTTATGACATTTTTCAATGCATTTTCTGTCCAGTTCTCTTGGACAAAAGTTGCAACGTCCTCTTTTTTTGGCCTTCTGGGGAAGTGACCCCAAGGGTCTTATGTGCAAAAAATGCAATTCGGGAAAAATAAAACACAATAATAGCATTATTTTGAATAGAAAACTAGAAGAATAAAAGCCACAAAATGCCATTAAAAACAAATGGTTGATTAACAAAATATATTAAACAGAAATTGCATTGGGGTCACATATGACCCCAAGGAACCCACGAGGGTTAAGTGTTAAAATAATGCTTGGAATGAGCAAGATTACAATTCAAACATTTACGCCCCAAATGCACCACGAAACAAAGCAAAAAATGATTTACAACAATTCATTTTCTAAATATCGCCGATTTTAGCATCATTCAGTGGATTTTTCGCAAAATACCGCCAATAGCGCTAAATTGAACCCAAACTCATAAAATAATTTTTTTCGCCAAATTTGTCGCCAATTTGGCGATATGTCACCAAGTTGGGGACCAGTACTTGGCGACTAAAAGCTTGGCGATATATCGCCAAGTGGTAACGCCAATTTATATCACTTAAGTCTGCTTTGATATTAACACTGATTAACCCCTAAAAGGAATAAAACACCCCCTTAAGAACATTCAAGTGCAACCAATGACCTCCCGTGACCTCCCATTAGGGCACCCCTACTTTCGCTTAGTTTAAGTACAAAGAGAAACTTTTTGCGGCTTAACCCATTAATGCCTGAGATTTTTTTTTTCAACGATACTTTGTATACTCGTTACAAATAGTGTTTAATGGACAGAAAAAATAGTTAAAAAATTATCATGTAAAAAATAATTTTTTTATTTAAGAAAGAAAAATCGTCCCTAAAAAGGGACGCTAGGCACCAGAGGGTACATACTTTTTTACCAAATTTTTTTTTCTGCCTACGATGTAATATTGAAAATGACAATTTATAAGAAGAAATAAAAGCAGCAATTAACATAAACTGGGAAGTAGATTCAGAGTACAAGGAAATATTGGTGTTGTTGAGTATGAAAGTCATCAAAACATTTGTTCTGCAAACCTACGTATTGCATTTGCTGCATTCCGATAAGCTCTTTTACTTCAAAGGGCGCATTTTACCTGAGTCTTATTTAAAGCAATATAACAACTAGCCCCATAATACTTAACTCAATCCGGTACTCTTGAGCTCAATGCGTACAGCAGCTTCTAAAATAAAAATGAAGAACGGCTACCACTATTTTTTAGAGTGGATCAAAAACCGGTAGTTCCCGATATTTGATGCATGGGATCTTTTTCCCTACGCAATGATTGTATTGAGCAAACATATATATTTGGTTCATCAATTTCAATTACTTTCTTTTCGCTATTGGACAATCGCTTAGCCTTTACAATAGGATAAATTCCATGAAGATTCAATGCAATAGTTATGACATTGCTATTATTCCACCGAACCAACGTAATATTATTTTATCTGTCATCGACATTTATTCAAAACTTCCTCTCTTTTCTTTTTTGAACAACGTAACTTTAGTTCATGAGCATTTTTTAATCCGATTCTTGCACAAAACCTTGCTGAGACAAATAATCACGTAGGAGCTCAAGAGAAGTAAATAAATTGTCACAGTAGAGATCAAAATTGGCATGCTCAGGGAATTCTGAAATTAAATCTGCAACCCCCCCCCCTTTCTCAAATAACAGACACACATGCAATCCTTGAATTCTTCATCAAGGTGAAATGCTAAGCTTCTGAAACGGCTTAGGGCTTCTTCCCCCCCCCCCCCAACAGTCAGACTAAACAATAATAAACACCTAAATGCATAATGGAAAAGTAATTAAATGCAACGAATAATTAGTGTTTTAAAGAATTACATTTTTGAAATAGCTTTCTTTCAAAATTTACCTTGAGTATTTTTGTAATTAAAAAAAAAATCTGGTATGGACTCCACACTACTTCCTTTTACGTGTAAAGTGCTTGGAGTGAGCAAGGTAACAATTCAAATATTTAATCCCCTAATCTGCCACGAAACAATGCAAAAAATATTTTACAATGGTTAATTTTCTAAATAGTGCTGATTTTAATATCATTCAGTGAATTTTTCGCAAAATATCGCCAATAGCGCCAAGTTGAACCCAAATTCAAAAATTAATTTTTTCGCCAAATTTTTCGCCAACTTGTTGATATGTCGCCAAGTTGGCGTCAAACACTTGGCGACCAAAAGCATGGCGACATATCGTCAAGTGGTCGCGCTAATTCATATCACTTGAGTCTGCAATGAAATTAACACTGATTTACCCTAAAAAAGGGGTAAAAGACCCCCTTGGGAGCATTCAAATGCAACCACAAGGGGAGGTGCACAACTAGACTATCCTCAGAGCCTACATACCAAGCTAGAAGCTTCTACGGCACATAGTTTTTGAGTTATGCGACCCACATACATACATACGCACACACGTACATACAGACGTCACGAGAAAACTCGTCGTAATTAACTCGGGGGTGGTTGAAAAGGATTTTTCGGCTATTTATATGTTGGTAGGTACACATGCACGTGCTGACAGGTCGAAAAAACTACGGAACATTCATTCTGGGGTGAGCAAAATCAAAATTTAGACTCAAATTTGAGTGATTTTTACTTCCTTTTACGTAGTAAAGGAAGTATTGTGATCGCGAAAAAAAAATCACTCAAATTTGAGTCTAAATTTTGATTTTGCTCACCCCCGAATGAAAATTCCTTAGTTTTTTTGACCTGTCAGCACGTGCATATGTACCTACCAACATATAAGCAGCCGAAATTTTTTTTTCAACCACCCCCAAGTTAATTACGACGAGTTTTCTCGTGACGTCTGTATGTACGTGTGTGCGTATGTGGGTCGCATAACTCAAAAACTATATGCCGTAGAAGCTTCTAGCTTGGTATGTAGGCTCTGAGGATGGTCTAGTTGTGCACCTCCCCTTGTGGTTGCATTTGAATGTTCCCAAGGGGGTGTTTTACCCCTTTTTTGGGGTAAATCAGTGTTAATTTCAATGCAGACTCAAGTGATATGAATTGGCGCGATCACTTGGCTATATGTCGCCAAGCTTTTGGTCGCCAAGTGTTTGACGCCAACTTGGCGACATATCGCCAAGTTGGCGACAAATTTGGCGAAAAAAATATTTTTTGAATTTGGGTTCAACTTGGCGCTATTGGCGATATTTTGCGAAAAATTCACTGAATGATATTAAAATCAGCAATATTTAGAAAATTAACCATTGCAAAATATTTTTTGCATTGTTTCGTGGCAGATTAGGGGAGTAAATATTTGAATTGTTACCTTGCTCACTCCAAGCACTTTTTTTAACACTTAAGGCAACTACTAAGAAATTTACACGTAAAAGGAAGTAGTGTGGGGTCCATACCAGATTTTTTTTTTCGCGATCACAATACTTCCTTTACTACGTAAAAGGAAGTAAAAAGAAGAGAAAATATTTAAGAACATTGTATAATTAAGTTTATATATATTAATTAATTTAATTTAATTAGATTTTGAAAATAAAATAAGTTTTAAAAATGACAATTATTATCTGTTTTTCAGTCTAGAAACATATACTAACTTCTTTTGATATAAATTATAGATTCTAAGCAAGAAATCAGCAACGATTAAACAATGCAGCCTTTGGTGCCTAGCGTCCCTTTTTAGGGACGTTCTTAAATTGCTGTAAAATCTAAAAAAATTTAAAATTTACAAAATTGCAAAAAAAGGTAAACTAAAACATCGATCAAAGTAACACATATATCAAACACAGACAAATTTACTTGTTAATAACTTTAAAAACTTAGCCTTTTGTTCTTGAGATTGTAAACGATGTAATTTTTGATAGAGATCATAATCAAATGGCTACAGATCACACTTTACAGCGGTTATGTGCTGCAATCTGTTAATACAGAATTGAAGCAATACCAAAGTAATAATTGAACACAATTATTTTGTTGAAATGTTCATTTTTGGAAAATTCAGACACACTTTTTGGACCGTCCCTAAAAAGGGACGCTAGGCATTAATGGGTTAATGCAAGTTTTGCACAGCGATTCATATTATGTTCATCCTGCAGACATGCAGATACTGCCGTTTACCTGCCCACAGCAACGAAAAAAGCAGTTACTGCTAATTACCATTGGTTAAAAAACAGTTTTTTTTCCATCGGAAACCAAAAAAAGATGCTTGTACCATAAAACTAATGTAACATAGATTTCAAAAATGCAAATAAATGAAAATCGAAAAATTTGCAGTTACTGCCCTTTACCTGCCCATGGCAGTATAGTTCAGAGGAGTTTATATTGTAAGAGTAGAATAATATAAGGAAACGGAATTCGGTACGGCCGAGAACAATAAACAATGTGTGATTGCTCAAAACTTTGTTTAAGCTTATTCTTTTTATTGTTATGACATTTCGCAGCTGTGTTATGAATAACGTGCATTTTTCAAAATCAAAAATGCTATTCTGAGAAAATAATGACAGTGCTATTATCATTTTTTTTTCTCAAAGTACGTAAAGGAAAAATTTTAAGTTGTGTCAAACGGGAATTTACGGAACTGAGTTTTTCATTAAAAGAAGTTGAATTAAAATTAATATACTTGTTGTGCAACAGGGTAGTCATTAATAAAAATTTGGATTACATTTTATTATTTTTTTCACGTATTTCATATTTTGACGGTTTCTCATGTTATAGTCTGCATAATAATTCGGTAATGAATAAAATATGACTCGTTTTAAACATTGCGAGCTAGTTTTATGCATTATATGCAATGCTTAGACATTTTATGGAATGCCGGATTTCGAGTTTTGCGGTTAACATAAGTAACAGAACACTCTTTTGGTTTGTATTTGGAGAACACCGTTTCCTGTAACTAGTATTCGATCGAAATATTTACTTTGTGTAGACGTGTCTGTAATCGATCATGACACTGCCCATGAATCGTTTTCGTTTTTGTCTAATTATATTTTTATTTTTCTATTTTATTTATTTAATTATTCTTATTTACATATTTCATTTATTTATTTACTCTCATTTATTTTGTTTTGTTTTAATTTATTTATTATTATTATTAAAAATTGAAAATGACCGATTAATCGGCAGTACCAGTTAATCAGTCACAATCGGTCACTTTGCAGATTATTTGGCTGAAAAATAATTTTAAATACATTGTTTTAATATACCTGATCAACAATTGATTAATCAGTAATCGGCAAATTCGCTTATGGGTGCATTCCTAATTATTATTATTATTATTGCTGTCCTAAACATTACACAAAAATAAATGCACATTTATCTTTTAGTGGGTGGCGGATCAGCAGGATCTGTGCTGGCTTCGCGATTGTCAGAGATTTCTTGCGTCAGCGTCTTGTTACTGGAAGCAGGTGGTCCCCCTCCTTTAGTTACGGAAATCCCTGCCATAGAAAGGTTACTCTGGCACACGAGTATTGACTGGGATTTTCGGACCGCACCACAGCGGTATACGGGGGATGCGCTCAAAGATCGGGTAAGTACACAATGTCCTTTTAGGTTGGCTATGGCTATACTGAAGTTTATTTATTGGTTGGGGTAAAAGTGATCTGGTAGTAGCTAACTTTCTTCAATTCAATTCCCAAATGAGACAGTGACAAGTGAAGGGTTGTATATATACTTTTTAAAATATTTGTTCATTGCAGTTTTTCTAGATAATGGTGCATATTAGCTCTCTAAACCTTTGTTTAACATCTCTTGTCCCAAAACGGAAGAATGTTTCTCCATATTTCAGAGGTTGGGAGCATTATAGTTGGTGCAAACCTAGCCTGGAAGCATTGTGAAGGCTTCACAGATCCAAGTCACAGCATTACGACTACCGTTAGGTTTCCTCTTACTATAGTTATCACCAAATTTTTTATTTTGGAGATAACTATAGTCAGAGCAACCCAAGGTTTGGCAAGTACAATTTCTTAAGCCCGGGTGCATCACATGTGCTTTTTTTTTTATGCAACTTGAGTAAAAATCTGAGCTGTCGTCAAACGTTTTGCGGTACAAATTTACTATAATTTACTTCAAACAGAGGAATGGGAGCACTTGATCATAGGAAAAGAAATGTAAAACAGAAAATAATAATAATAAATGGATGGACTGTTACATATTATGGATACATTATTCTTACAGCCTACTACCTTCTGCTCCTATTACTTTTCAAAAAATTGTAATATTTATGGCTCCCATTTTTCAAAAATTAATTCTGCTAAATAAAATAATTTATTGCCTAATAGTTTGTTTTTCGTTCTTCCGTGTAGCAAGTTGTTTGGCCAAGTGGAAAAGCTTTAGGTGGCTCCAGTATACTGAATTCTATGTTGACAGTTCGTGGCAATCGCCAAAACTATGACGATTGGGCTGCGATGGGAGCAACAGGCTGGAGTTACAAAGATGTGCTTCCTTATTTCATTAAGATGGAAGATAACAGAGATCCAGAGTATGTCGCAAATGGTAATGGCTTTATTCGCATATCATTTTAGAAAATAAATTTGCTAGTCGTCGGATGCTAACTCAAAAATACCCTGAATGTTCTTTTTTGCATAGTTCAATCTTTTATCAGAAACATTTGGCGAATTTACACCATTTGGCGTTTTAAAGACATGCCGGTGTAAACGAAATTTAAATTAAATATTTTACGTATGGTACTATCAGCTTAATACCTCATATTAGAGATATTCTTATCAACGAACTGATGATTTTTAAGTACAATTTGCTCGTTAGCTAAAATTTATTATTCGTTTTCTCAAAATTAAAACCTTAAACAAAAGTAAGAAAGCTGTTTTTTTTAATTATTATATTAATTCATTAGATTTTAAGCTTTTTCTTCTTTCTTTAAGTAGCGTTTTCATAACTTTAGCAATCCTGAAGTTTGTAATAAGTAAAATTTCACATCTTTATTCTCAAAACAAAATTATACTCCTTTTTTTTCAATTATTGCTTTACACTCTTACTCCAAAGCAGCTTGTTGCTTTTGAACATTTTTTGCGTATTAAATGAAACAAAATATAATAAACTTTACTTCAATTCTTTTTAGATGAAATCGCAAATAATTACTCTACCATAAATTATACTTTGGTAACTGAAAAGTATCAAACATTTTTGTTTCGATAAAAGTGAATTTTTCCTTAAAACAATTATATAACTGCAAAACAAAGTTATTTTGCTTTACTAAACAAACTCTATGTTTTTTCATTAATGAAAAACTAATTTTCCTTTTACTTATCTTCAGGATACCACGGTGTTGGAGGCCCTCAAACCGTTCACAGACCAAGGTATCAACCGGAAATCAAGGATCCGATATTTGAAGCTGCCAAACTTATGGGGGACAAGATTGTTGATATCAATGGTAGATCGCAAATTGGTAAGAAAATTTTCACGATGAGGCCTTACATATTTTGTAATTTAACCCATTAATGCCTGACATTTTTTTTTCAACGATACTTTGTATACTGGTTACATATAGTGTTTAATGGACAGGAAAAATAGTTAAAAAATTATCATGTAAAAAATAAATTTTTTATTCAAAAAAGAAAAATCGTCCCTAAAAAGGGACGCTAGGCACCAGAGGCTACATACTTTTTTACCAATTTTTTTTTCTGCCTACGATGTAATATTGAAAATGACAATTTATAAGAAGAAATAAAAGCAGCAATTAACATAAACTGGGAAGTAGATTCAGAGAACATGGAAATATTGGTGTTTTTGAGTATGAAAGTCAGCAACACATTTGTTCTGCAAACCTACGTATTGCATTTGTTGCATTCCGATAAGGTCTTTTACTTCAATGGGCACATCTTACCTGAGTCTTATTTAAAGCAATATAACAACTTGCCCCATAATACCTAACTCAACTCTCTTGAGCTCAATGCATGTTGTACAGCAGTTTTTAAAATAAAAATGAAGAGCGGTTACCACCATTTTTTAGAGTGGATCAAAAACCGGTAGTTCCCGATATTTGATGCATGGGATCTTTTTTCCTATGCAAACGTTTGTATTGAGTAACCATATACATTTGGTTCATCAATTTCAATTACTTTCTTTTCGCTATTGGACAATCGCTTACCCTTTACAATAGGATAAACTCCATGAAGATTCAATGCAATAATTATGACATTGCTATTATTCCACCGAACCAACGTAATATTATTTTACCTGTCATCGACATTTATTCAAAACTTCCTCTCTTTTCTTTTTTGAACAACGTAACTAGTTCATGAGCATTTTTTAATCCGATTCTTGCACAAAACCTTGCTGAGACAAATAATCACGTAGGAGCGCAAGAGAAGTAAATAAATTCTCACAGTAGAGATCAAAATTGGCATGCTCAGGGAATTCTGAAATTAAATCTGCAACCCCCCCCCCCTTTCCCAAACAACAGACACTTATGCAATCCTTAAATTCTTCATCAAGGTGAAATGCTAAGCTTCTGAAACAGCTTAGGGCTTCTTCCCAACAGTCAGACTAAACAATAATAAACACCTAAATGCATAATGGAAAAGTAATTAAATACAACGAATAATTAGTGTTTTAAAGAATTACATTTTTGAAATAGCTTTCTTTCAAAATTACCTTGAGTATTTTTTGTAATTAAAAAAAAAGAAGAGAAAATATTTAAGAACATTGTATAATTAAGTTTATATACATTAATTAATTTAATTTAATTAGATTTTGAAAAAAAAAAGTTTTAAAAATGACAATTATTATCAGTTTTTCAGTCTAAAAACATTTACTAACTTCTTTTGATGTCAATTATAGATTCTAAGCAAGAAATCAGCAACGGTTAAACAATGCAGCCTTTGGTGCCTAGCGTCCCTTTTTAGGGACGTTCTTAAATTGCTATAAAATCCTAAAAAAATATAAAATTTACAAAATTGCAAAAAAAGGTAAACTAAAACATCGATCAAAGTAGCACATATATCAAACACAGATAGATTTACTTGTTAATAACTTTAAAAACATAGCTTTTTGTTCTTGAGATTGTGAACGATGTAATTTTTGATAAAGATCATAATCATATGGCTACAGATCACACTTTACAGCTGTTATGTGCTAAAAATCTGTTAATACAGAATGAAGCAATACCAAAGTAATAATTGAACACAATTATTTGGTTGAAATGTTCATTTTTGGAAAATTCAGGCACACTTTTTGGACCGTCCCTAAAAAGGGACGCTAGGCATTAATGGGTTAATATACATTATTGTTGCGTACGCTTGATTTAAAATTCGAAGGTTAGTCTTGTTAGAAATGGAAGTTTGTATCTCATAGAAATTACGCATGGCAGAAATCAAACTTCATAAGGAAAAGTCTGTATTTTTTCATTTAAATAATTACTTTTCTTTTACACGCGCTTCCATTTTCTTCTCTTAAATAACAGATAAATTTTGGAGATAATTTAAGTTTCGGAATATTTAGAACCCGACTCTAAAATTACATTTTGTTGAGTGTTAATTTAATTTTTGTTTATTTGTTTAATTTAACCGTTTATTTCAGAAACCCGTCAAGTGCACTTTTTAAAATTTTCGGAAAATTAAAACAACTTTCCAAGTAAAGAATTTGGCTTAAAAATAATTTTTTTAAAATTACCCTTAAGCATTGTTTTTGCAATACAACAAGAAACATTTAGTTTTTTTTCCAAACCAAAACTTTTGCTTTGGAAGTTTGTTTTTTTTTTCCAAACCAAAACTTTTGCTTTGGAAAATTGTTTTTTTGGTTGACGAAAAATTTTAAAAGTGCTCCTGACGGGTTTTTGAAAAAAAAAAAAACGATTTAATTAAATTGAATTGTACCTAATTTTCATGTTTATTTATTTATTTAATTTTGTTATTTATATGTATTGTATTTGTTTTCGTAAATTTTGTTTCCTGTCAGGATTTTATGACTTACAAGCTACGCTTCGTTCTGGTCAGCGTTGCAGTACTGCTAAAGCATATCTAGTTCCTGCCGAAAATAGAACGAATTTAGATATTCTTCCCAATGCTCTTGTTAGGAAGGTACAAATATTTTTTCAGAATTCTTCTTTACTATGCTATTTTAATATCATTTCCTTAACAAGACTAAGTCATTTTACACTAGTAAATAATAAATTATTTCGCTGAAAATAAACTGCAAAATTTAATTGCTTTTCTGATCCAAAAGCATTAAAAGATATTTGCAAAATTTAGTTTTTCATATTATTGAAATATGCAATCATAACTAAATATCTTGATTGTTATATATCTTTATCAACGTAGGTTATTATTGAAAACCACAGAGCTGTTGGCGTACGGTTCGATTTCCAGGGGGATACATTCGAAGTAAAAGCAAAACGTGAGGTCATCATGTCTGCAGGAACAACCAATTCTGCTCAGCTACTTATGTTATCTGGAATCGGTCCAAGAAAAGAGCTTGAAAGGTTTAAGGTAATGTATAATTCATATGTCTTAGCTTTTCCCCATTTTTTCCCAATGTTTTAAGAGCGGTATTTTCAAAAATAGAAAATTTCAGCGGAGTCACTTTATTTTTTCAAAGCACAGAATAATAGAAAAAATAATACAGACTACGTTTTTTATTTTTTTTTATTTAATTTATTTATTTTTTTTATTTCAACGAAATCAGTTCCATAGTTAAATGTAAGTTTAAAACCTAATGATGAAATTTTTTTAATAGTTCTTGGATTATTTTATGTAGTTTATTGCGTTTTTGATTTTTAAATAATTATATATTGATTTATTTCTTTTCACTTTTTAGTCTGGCATGATTTGAAGAGCAGTAGTTAAAAATATTTCAAGAACTTTTGTGGAGAAAAATTAGATTTAGATTAAATGATAACAACTAAGTTTATCGTTCAATTGAAATTAGTTGATTTTACTTCCATAGATTAAACTTCCATTTCAACTTGCTAAAACACTAGCACCGAAATTTTCCTCATAATATTTCTAAACTAACAGTTCCCGCCACGTTTCTTAAAACTTAAAATGGAGAAACTATTCAGAATCTGTATAATGTTTTGCACTTTTGGTACCACCCAAAAAAGTGATGTTTCAGGTTTCTTGTATAAAACTATTTGAAATTTTTCCGTACGTTTTTATGTTCAAAATTGAATGGATTGAAAAACTGTTCGAAATTGGATGAAAAATTGGTCAAATCAAAATGTGCAATATGCGAAAAAATGTCCTTGATAAAGTTTTTCAAACAAAAAAAGATTGCTCGAACCTGATTATTCCCTAAAACTTATTAGGAGAAGAGGACAAATAGACAGGAGCGCCCGATAGGAGGACATGGGAGGTCACTGTGACTTCCCTATTTGTTCCGCATTCGGCACATTGTGCTAACGATTCGACACTTTAAGTTTTTAGAATTGTTTTTAAAAATATGCCTGATGTTTTCTCTCACAAAATGTTATGCATATACGACATGTATGAATGCTTCTATTTTATCAATCGGTAAAATTGGAGCTTCATTCAGAAAATTGATAATTTTTCCTCCTCTCAAAAATTTTAGTTCGGGGCGCCCCTGCAAACAGACGACAAATAAACGGATCTTTAAGGAACTAAACAATAAGAAGTGAACGTCTAACTCATTAAGTAAAATGCTTGAAAAAAAAATTAAAAAAAAAAATGAAATATACAGTCGAATCAAGTTGCGCTAACTGAAGGCAATATAAAAACTTTCAAGGAAGGATTGGATGACTTCCGTAGTGTCATTTCACCTTCGATATCACGACCGTGAAAAGAACTCGTTACATAGAGACCCAAATAACGAATGAAGGCCTAGACTCACTGGTATTTCCCCAGTCTGAAATTTCTTGGATTTTTTTATTTCACTGACGCCGAGAAGATTAAAAAATGTAAACTTCATTAAAACTGAAGGCTGCATTTTTTAATCGAACTTTGACAAAGAATTAAGCTGGATAGAACAGTGTTGTATTCAAGGGGAGAAGTAGGAAATACATCACTCCTTCATTATCATCCCCCAAGATGAAAATTTATCTTTTTTGACTGTAGAAAAGACTAAAATTGACCCCCCCCCTAAAGAAATTCACCTATATCACACCCCTGAGAAAAATTTGCTGGCTATGCCATTGCCGTTGAGCATCCATTTTGATACACGTAGTAAAGGAAGTATTGTGATCGCGAAAAAGATTTACTCAAATGTAGGTCTAAATTTTGATTTTGCTCATACCCGAATGAATGTTGATCAGTTTTTCGACCTGTTGGCCAAGCTGGCGACAAATTTGGCGAAAAAAATATTTTTTGAATTCAGGTGCTATTTGGCGCTAGTGGCGATATTTGTCGAAAAATCCACTGAATGATGTTAAAATCGGCGATATTTAGAAAATTAATCATTGTAAAACATTTTTTTTTCATTGTTTCGTGGCAAACTAGGGGTGTAAATGTGTTGAACTGTTATCTTGCTCACTCCAAGCACTATTTTAACACGTAAGGCATCTACTAAGAAATTTTCACGTAAAAGGAAATAGTGTGGGGTCCATACCAGATTTTTTCTCCAAGATTAACAAATTTTCGATGCCTTCGTGAGAGAAAGAAGATTGACTTGGGCCGAGCCAGTAGCGCACTAAGCTTTCTACTCTTGTATCATCATCAAACTGTTGTCCTTCTTGAGTGGTCCAAACAAATGGTGGTCGCAGGTTGATAGATCTGGACTATACAGAGGACAGAAGAAATGTTTGGATATGTCCAATGATATGCCACGATTTATCCTGCGTTAAAGCAACAGTATGCTGTCTTGCACTCTCATGGAGAAGAATGACGTTACGTATAGCTTGTTGTGATGCGCAGCTTGTAATTCGTCTGAAAGGCAACAGTACTAAGTTTCATCAATTGTTCTTCTTCAATTAGGTTATGAATGGCAACAATGTTGTCTGCAGTGAAGCTGGTCCTCATTCTCCTTTGATAAGATTTTTTTTCTGCAGCTTCTCTCTCTTTTCCGGTTACAATATTTTTAGCCTACTAGTATACTAGAGTGTGCAAAAGTGCTTCTTCACAAA
The DNA here is from genome assembly GCA_038373865.1 of Uloborus plumipes. Lineage (NCBI taxonomy): Eukaryota > Metazoa > Arthropoda > Arachnida > Araneae > Uloboridae > Uloborus > Uloborus plumipes. The sequence continues at coordinate 51,302 of JAXGGA010005079.1, forward strand.
CTATGAGTGAAGCAGTATCAAAATTTCGGAAGGTTAGGTGTCCTCTTTTGAAAGAAATTTAGTAATGGTGCGTTGCGAAACAGACGCGAGCACCTCTTGCTCACTCCAGCGTTCCAGATCACCAATGTTCACGCGAGCACTAAAACTCCTCTTCAGACATCCCTAGAAACATCCCCAAAGCACTGCCTCATCAGATTTACTGTTGACAACAGCGTTAAAGTTGAATTCCGGTTTATATTTCATTGCCTCTCAGAATTAACTATTATACTTGTTTGTTTGTTTAATTATTTTTAAGTTTATTTATTTATTTTTTATTATTTCAATACACGTATAAATTTATTTATTTATTTATTTAGTTTGAATGTAATGATACTGGGAACGAGCGATCAGAAAACGATCAGTCGCTTTTAAAATGATCTTTTCCAGTTCTTCAAAACTCCAGACTGTATAGACCAAAATAATTTGAAAACCCTTGTAGTTCTGCTAAAATTGACTCTGAATTTCCATATATAGATAATTTGTTCAGCGGCAGTGTATAAAACTATACACTTAATTCTACACTGCATGATTTTTTGTTCTCTGAAGGAACTATATACATTTTTCAATGTAATAAGAAAAGATTGGAAAACACTTTTAAAGATTTAATTTTGTGGATAGATGGTTGTATTTGCTTTAAATATATTTAATACTTGCTTTTTATGCTTGAGTTGCCCTACGCTTGGTCAAAAGGAAAAATAGTCCATATATCTAATTGGCAACGCTATGCAGTGTAAGGTTAAACAACTTAAATTGTCCTATTGAAACTATTAGGGGAAGACCACCTATATTGGACCACTGCCTTAATTGGACCTCGGGCTTAAAATCTAGTATGGAGATCTGTGCTACACTTTAACAGTAAAAATATAAAGTTTTAGGAATGAAATCAATGTGTATGAAGTTTCACCAGTCTTCGAACTGTTTAGCGTGAGTTACGGCTTGATTTGTGTTGAAAACGTGCGAAATCTTATTTTGTGGACTTGTTTCTAGAAGGATAACTCAAAATTTTGTGAATTGCGGTAAAATGCTGTTACAGTATTATAATCTGTGTTTAATAAGAATTACATTTATGTATTTACATGTGCAATTGTGATAATTTTTGGCAGAGCAATAAGCTGAAGAATAAAAAATGGCGTGTTTTCCTTTATTAGACCGAAAACATTTTCCTATATTGGACCGGTGGTCCAATTTAAGAATATGATTTTAAATAAGACTTTTTATTAGTTGTAACATAAAATAAGTGACTCGTCTTATTTAATAGCGTAGTTAAAATTATTTTAAGCACACTTTAACACCTATTCATGATATTCATTTAAACTATTTTATCAAGCACATTTTTATCTAGTAGAATCTGCAACTTCTTAAAATGAATGTTTTTTTTTCTCTTCATCCATTAAGCTGCAGTTTCAGGTTGTGAAACATATTTATTAACTTAAATAAAATGTATGCTGGTTTACCGAGAGAAAAAATATGAAATTCTTCGATATTTTCAAAACGATTTTAAAAGGAAACAATTTATATGCTACTAAAATGCTCAATGTAGATGAAGCCGGTCTATTCATTGTCCAAAAGCCCCAAAATATATTGACGTATAGAGATAAACACCAGGTTGGAGCACTAATGAGTGGTGAACGTGGTAGAAATACACTGGTTATTTGCTACATGAGTGCAACAGAATTGCAAGCTCCCCATGCGTATTTTCAAAAGATTACGTTCCATGTATGAACTTATTGTAAAAGCTTCCCTGGTGAGCAATATGCTTGTTGAAATAAAATGTTGGATCACAAACAATAATTCACACAATTGATACAACATTTCATCAAAACTATTAATTCAAACAATGTAAAAAGAATGTCTTTCTATTCATGGATAGGCACAGCACTTACATAAAGAACATTGATGCAATAAACTTGGCTAACGAGAACGATATAATAATAATTTCTCTTTAAGCACATCATACACGTAGATGTGGACTTTATCTGTCTACATATTTTAATCGAACATGTGATACATGGATGCGCAAGATAACTGTTTGGAAACTCTTATGGGCAAACCGCAATTAAGGCCATGGCAAAAGCTGTGAGTTGATTCTAAAGAAGGTTTAGCCTGTTAATTGACATGTGTTTAATGACATTGATTTGGCTGCAACAGAATTAGAGGCAAGTAGTCCAGATAAAGCTACTCAAAGTGAACACTGAATAGGTTACACGTTCGGTGTAAGTTGTACACTATGTACAAGAACTAGCTACGACTTAAATTAGTACAAGTTCTGCAGAATTGGCGGATAGTTCTTATCAAAACATGATTGTCAACTCTAACTATGATTTTGTAAAGCCGGTTGACCTATCACCTTTGCCTAAAAAATAGAAATAACAAAAAGGAAGGCTATCTCAGCAATCATTCTAACACCGTATAAAAGAGGCATAGAGCAGAAAAAGTCATACAAGAAGAAGCAAGAAACTGCACAAAGCAACTGTTATTGCAATATTTGTCATAGATATGAAGTGCAAAACATGATTAAGTGCATGAAATGCCATCGGCGAGTTTATCAACACTGCCTAAGTGAGGCCGAAGAAAAAAGAAATTCTGTTGCAAATCCTGGAAAAAAGCTGTATAGTTCAAATATAAATTATTCTATGATTTCTTCGTACGGTCCAATTTAGGAAGCGCATGGTTCAATTTAGGGGCATATATTCCTAAATTGGACTTTTGCAACTTTTTATAAGGTAATTTTTTAAAAAATAATTTTCATATTTTCAGAAAATATAAGCTCCTAGGGCGGTTCCTGATTAAATTTAGCTTACGATGCCCTATTTTGCATTTCTGTATTGCTTCACATTGAGCGACACAGGCCTCCTGTTCTTAGGGGGTCCAATACAGGCGGTCTTCCCCTACTTCAATAAAATCTTACTAGAGTACGTTCTCACTCATTAATTATTATTTTTAATAGATATATATTTTCAAAAAAAAAAACCTTCCCTCGTTACGTATTTCTCAATAACTGGTTCATTTAAAATTTACGTTTTTATGGAATATAATGGAGAAGGTGTTCGAACTTTGCTTTCCAAACTTTTGTTGCAGTGACTTTTTAATGGAACGGCCTAACCAGGTGTAACTAAATGCGATCGTGTCGCTATAACAGTAATAAAAAAATCAAATTTTAGTTAAAACACAAAAACAGTAAAACTAAAAACCGTATAAAAGTTCTAGCAGTGATCAACGAATTCCACTGTGATTTACGGATTTAAAACCACAACAGTGAACTAACGAAATTTTTAGATGCGGGGAAAAAAAACCTTCCAACCCACCAACCTACTACCCAGACAGCACGAAACGCCCAATGAACGTTCATTTTATGTCCTGAACGTCCGAATCTGGTCCGATGTCAAAATCAATGAAATTTGGCGATCCTTAGATGCGGCTCCCAGGACGTCCCACGGACTATTTTTTTTTTAGGTCTAAGGATGACCAAAGTTGATCGCATCCTTTCAGGACGTACCACACACTTTTTTTCCAGATGTCCTGGGAACTTATCTTTAAGGATGTCCCAAGTCTCAACAAAATCAATTGTTTTTAGGATATTATTTTCAAGTTGTAGGGAAAATTTTATTTTTTATTTTCTCAGTGAAATTTACTACAAATGACAGTAAACTATGATGCACAAAACTTATACGAAGCATGAAAATAATATTTAAACTAACTAAACATAAAAATGTGCTACAATTTTTTGAAGGAAAAAATTCCTTGAAAAAATAGATTTTTTTTTGAAATTTTACAATTAAATATAAAGTGGGAAGCTCAAAGTAGCTCTGCAACTAATTTTAAAAACCAAATGAATACAAAACAAGCTTGTGTTTGTCCGAAATGTTTTTTTAAATTATGTCATGGTGTACTGTAAAATTCGATGACATGAGGTCATCCTAAGGAGCATCATATAGGACGTCCCAAGTACACATTTTATTATTGTCCTCCGGATAGCCTGAAGTAAACTGCAACATTTCATGGCGAAGGACCTTATTTTCTGACATCCTGCGGTCTTCATTTTTAGGATGTCCTGCAAATGAGTCAAATCAGTCGATTATAGGACTTACTTATTTAACTTCGAAAATTCGTATTTTGAGTGAAAGTGGTGAGTACGAAGTGAATTTTTTTTCCATATTCATCTATGAAATTTTTGGACTTCTAATATACTTTATTCAAAATGGAAAAGTGGGCAATTTGTTTCGAAGAACTTGGATTTTTTTAAAAGTAAAGTTGAAATATTTAACTACTATAAAGCCGAGAAATGAACGAACATAAAAATTGAAGTATTTTCAAAGTATATTAATAAACAAAAAAGTAAAAGAACCTTTTAAGAGTCAAAAATGATTTAACTCGAATTTTTGTGTGTGGAAATGGACATACATTTTTAAAACGCTCATGATAGTCAACATTCTTGCAAATTTTGATAGAGGTCAAAATTAAAAAAAAAAAAAAAAAGCCAAAACTGCTCTCTTTCTCTCAAATTTAAAACATCAAAATTTGAACTTGAATTATTAAAGTTTATACTAGGATAATGACCTGGTAATAATACACTATAGTATATCTTGAAGATTTTTTTTTTTAAATGATGATTGTTTTATGCTTTTTTTCTTTCTTTTTCTTTTTAAATTCATTATCTATATATATAAAAATGAATGTTGGTAAATGTGTATATGTGTATGTGTGTGTGTTCCCTAAGATCTCAGAAACTACCCGGGAGATTTGCCTGAAATTTTCACCGTTTGTTCCTTTTGGTACTGGGAAGGTTTAGAGACCAGTTTCAACAAAATCCGATGAGTAGTTATTTTTTTATCTCCATTTTAGACCTGATTCTGTCTCAGTAATTTCAATTTAAAACGCCATTTTCGAAGGCTTTCATCAATCCAATCGAATATTTAGTGTATCAACTCAACTCTCTGGCAGATAGTTGGAATTGCTTGCTACCGTAAATTTGGCGATCTTTTGAATCGCGCCAAGAGCCCTCAATAATGGAAGTTTTCCCAATAACTATCTCAAGTATAAAAAATAAAAAAGGTATTTGATTAACAGATTAATCTTTTTTTTAAAAGCAAATGAGATTCAGTTTCATATTTCGGAACTCCTTTAGATTTGTAGAGGCTTAGATGTCATGCATTATTTTCCAGGCGAACACTATTTTGTTCTTTATCTATTGCTGTTTTCAATCAAAGTATGTTACTATATTTTCTCGCCAAACATCCAATCAATAGTTCGTTTTCATGTCCATACTATTTGCTATAATATACTGCAATATTGAAAATTATTTTAACGCCTTACGGAATGATGTACATTTAGCGCCAAATATAATATTCAAATTGATTTCAGATTGCCAAAAAAGTAATCAGCTTCATAGAGAATACCTCAACATTTGGCGACAATTTCTCTTTCACAAAAGTGAGATTACGTAAGTTTCTTTATTTATGGAAGGGATAGGGGTTCAGAATTACCCCAGGTATCCCAAATTAGCTACCAAATTGGCGACTTTTTAAATAGCGTCAAGAACCTTCAATAATTGAAATTTTCCAAGGCACGTTGCTACGCAACTATTTTTGTTTTCGAGAGTAGAAAAAATTATTTGCGTATGATAAATACCTGATTAAATATGTTTCCTTCTCAGAGAAACATATTATTGCATGACAGTACTCAAATGCTACCATATTTTTTAAGGTGTTTGCTTTTTCATGTCTCTGCAGCAACAAAATTGTTCCTTTGTTCTCTTTTGGCTTATTTTTATAACATACTTTTAAAAAACTACAGTTGAATTCTAACTAAAATTGAGTATTCTTTCTGCGATATCAATTCATTACCAAATGACCTTTTACTTTTATACCACGGGCAAAGCCGTGCGGGTACCACTAGTAAAATGTAAACTATGATTCTACTGACGTTTTTTTTTTCTCTTTAAACCTCTAAAATAAAAATTTTAGTTTTAAATTATTATAAAAACAAACTATCCTTAAATTTATTAGACGATTTTTTTAATTGAAGTATTTTAATTGTAAAAGAAATAAAAATAAAAATAGGTAAATACACCATTTTCTGCTATAAGCACACACATTTGAAATTTGTTATTATCATTCTTAAATAGTTTACTTTAGGGCAAAAATACAGGTTTTTATTTTTCAAATATATTTGAATTGTATTAGTATTACTTAAAAATCATTCACTGATGTAATATTTTTTATTATTAAAATTTTAAAAATAGTTCTGAAATAGTTTTCCAAAACAATAGTTTTTCGCACCGAGGTTGAAGAAATGCTCTAATGCCGAAAAGGTAGCTAACATTATTTTTTTTCTGAAATCAAAGGGGCTTTTTTAATTCTGAAAAGATTGAAATTATGACACTTTACGCCGACAGAGTGGTATAGGGGTTAAGACGCTGGCCTCTTACGCCCAAAAGCGCGGGTTCGAATCCGGCTCCAGTCAGTGGATTTACATGATGCAGAAAATCGACAGCGATCATGTCGTATGATTAAGCGGCATGTAAAAGATCCCTCGAGTACTTGTAGACAGCCAAGTTATCAATTAAATTTTTCGTTGAACACTTGATGTGTTGTCCGTCTAATGTTCTAAAGAGAAGCAAAATTTGAACGGCTATAGTTCGTAGGACGTCTTTTATTCATTTTAATTAGTCCATTTAACGTTCGAAGGACCAACCACAAGAAGCTTGGTCCTAGACATAGTCAATAAAAGAACGTCTGACATCATTTTAACAACCTGGGGATAATGTTTTCTGAACGTCCTGAGGACCACGAAAGGCTTAAGTCCTCGGGATGGCTGCTGACAACAAAGGGACCAACTGGGGAAGAACACTTCGCGGACATTGAACGGTCCCTAGGATGTCCCTCGATTACCGCGGGATGAAATTTAAACGTCCGACGGATGAGTTAATATTTTGAGTTAGTCCTGAAATGACATTTCTAGGTCATCCAAAGGACAAAGTAGTGCTGTTTGGGTAATGCCTTGCGTCCCTTTTTAGGGACGGTCCAAAAAGTGCATTGAATTTTCCAAAAATGAACATTTCAACCAAATAATAGTGTTCAACTATCACTTTGGTATTGTTTCAATTCATAATTTACAGATTGCAGCACATAACTATTGCAAAGTGTGTTCTGTAGCAGTTTTAATATGATATTTATCAAGAATTACATCATTCACAATCTCAAGAACAAAAAGCTAAGTTTTTAAAGTTATTCCCCGCTTCCCAGTTTATATTAATTGTTGCTTTTATTTCTTCTTATAAAATGTCTTTTTAAATATTATATCGTAGGCAGAAAAACAATTTTAGTAAAAAAGTGTGCACCCTCTGGTGTCTAGCGTCCCTTTTTAGGGACGATTTTTCTTTTGAATTCTCAATAAAAAAATATTTTTACATGATATTTTTTAGCCTACTTTCCCGTTAAAAATAAAAGAAAGACGAAAAAAATATTAAAAGTAGCTTAATGCATCTAAAAAATATCGCCAAGTCCAAAAAATATCGCCAAGTTAAAAAAATATCGCCAAGTCCAAAAAATATCGCCAAGTTAAAAAAATAAAAAGGTAAAATAAATATCGAAAAATTAAAAATTTGAAAGTAGGGTATTGAGATGGGGAATTTGTGTGTCGGTCGGTCTGTCTGTCCCCTCTAATAGCTTTTGAATGAACCTTCCGATTTGGACAAACTTTTTTTTGTTGGAAAGATCTCGGCAAGGATACTTCATTACCGTATTTAAATTTTCAATTTGAACACTTTTTCGTTCAACATTGAACCGTTCAAGCAACCTTTCCCCACCTAATAACTTTTGAGTGAACAGTCCGATTTGAACAAACTTTTTTTTTTGTTCGAAAGATCTTTTCAAGGATACTTCATTCCCGTATCTACATTTTCGATTTGAACAATTTTTCGTTCAACATTGAACCGTTCAAACAAGCTGTCACCCCTAATAACTTTTGAATGAACAGTCCGATTTAAACAAACTTTTTTTTGTTCGAAGCATCTCGGCAAGGATACTTCATTATCGTATTTAAATTTTCAATTTGAACACTTTTTCGTTCAACATTGAACCGTTCAAGCAACCTTTCCCCACATAATAACTTTTGAGTGAACCGTCCGAATGGAATAAACTTTTTTTTGTTTGAAAGATCTCTTAGAGGCTTTCCCATACATTCCCATATTTCGCTTTTTGATTTGAACCATTTATTGTTCAATATTGAACAGTTCAGAAAAAAAAATAACATTAGCGTCTACGGGGAATTTAAGTTAAATGTTTATCCTGAACTTAAAGTCGAATTTCCTTCAAACTAACTTTGTAAGAAAATGGTTTTGATAAATAATGTTTGTAAAGTACTTTTCTGAGTAATCTTCTGTGAGGACTCTGATTCCGACTCCGACTCCGCAAACATGGCGGAAATGCAGGCTCAGAAAAAAAAATGACTGACTGGGCAGACGATTTTTTGTTTATTTATTCATTTGTTTTATTTTATTTATTATTATTTTTTATAATTTTTTTTGGCAGACGATTTTTTTTTGTAACAAAACAAAACGAGAACATTTTATTCTTTATTTATACTTAACAACTGGCAACGGATTAAAAGTGAAATTCGAGACATTTTATTAACGGACGAGTTTTTTTTTTCTTTCTTTGAATGTGTTTTGATGCTCTTTGTACTTTTATTTATTTATTTATTTATTTTATTATTATTATTATTTTTTTTTTAAACGATGGAGGATTTTTTCTACGGAGGAACTGTAGCAGTTACACTCTTTAAAAGGTGCGACAAAACTTTATTTATTCGTTAAGTACTTTTTACGTGTCTATTTCATCTGCTGAGAGGGGTACATTTTGATTTTCGAAATCAGCTCTAAGTGCTAAAAAGGTATGTTTGACATAATTTTCAGTCTCAGATAATCAAGAGAATAATGATCAGATGCGAGAATGCAGATGTCGATGTACGGGAAAGTAGGCTCGTTTAGTTCTTGACAGAACTTCTTGTTAAATTATTTTTCCTGTCAATTAAACACTATTTGTAACCAGTATACAAAATATCTTTGGGAAAAAAAGTCAGGCATTAATGGATTAATTTTTAGTGTTAAGCCTAAGGCATAATCTACTTCGCACGTTATTATTTTCCCTGTAAGCTTTATATTTTTCTCTCGTGTTTCAGATTCCCGTCATAGCTGATCTTCCAGTGGGAAAAAACATGCAAGATCATTGTGGCGTACCATTGTTATTTCTTCTCAGCCCCACTATTCCGTCAGCAATTTTTAAAATATTCTCACCTGAAAATATTCTTCAGTATATCACCACAAAAACAGGTAAGGAAAAAGCTTGTATGCAATGAAGTTGAAAAATTGATTGTTTCAGATTGTTTCTATTGCTTTTTCTTCTTCCATTTTTATCGACGTACTACTATATCATATTTTGAATACCGTATTTCTTTAACCCATGAATATTGCTGTTGAAGCCAGGAAATCCTTTGGTCATATAATGATTGAAAAAAAAAATCTAAACAAGTAGCAAACAAAAGATCATACTAAGACATATACACTGCTGGCCACAGCAAATGCAACACCTTGAAGGAAGCATGCAAGCTATATGATATTTCCAACATGAATTAACGGAGGTGAGATATGCAAATGATTAGACTTTAAGCGCAGACGCGCACATCACCCGCACCTGTGGCGCCACCTTGAAACTTATTTAAGGCTTGGAGATTAGGGCGATTTAAGTTCGCCAATCGTGTTTTTCTTGTGTTAAAAAACAAAAACAAAAAAACGATTAATTATGCATCGCAGGAAACACCGATCATCTTTTGATCAAGTATCCGAGTTCAATAGAGGAGGGATAGTGGCCTACCGAAATTATGTGTTATCTTTCTTTGAAATCGGTAACTCGTGTTGGACGAAATCAAACAACTGTAATGCGGATATGTGATCCTTGGATGCAGTAGGGTACGCAGGACCGAAATGATGAATCACTTCCACCTCGGGGCACCACTTCACGTGATGACAAGCGCGTTGTGCGCATGGCAGTGACGGATCGCTCAGTCACATCACGAACCATAACACAGCACATCCCGTCTGTAACGCATCACCCAGTGTCTGCACGTACCATTTAACGCCGTTTACAGCAGAGTGGTCTGTCTGCAAGACGTCCATTGCTTCGCCTACCCTTGACGCAGAACCAGTCGCGTAACTTCGTACCCGCAAGACCCCGCAACGCGGGGGGGCCCAAAATTGGTAGGGGCCCAAAATAAATTCGACTTTTTTTTTTTTTTTTTATAATTATGAATTCGATTGCATTTATTTGATCCGCGAGGCCCCAAAGCTGTTTTCTTTCGATTTCCACGTTCGCGAGGGACAAGAGTTTTCTCAACGCGATAATGTTTTCATTCCACAGATAAAACACTCCGCGTTCGACTAGTGTTCTCCCTTCCGTTCGCGTGCCTTGACAAGTTCATAAGGTCACAGGGAAAGAAAGGCAGCAGGTGGTCAATTATCCATACCGTACCACCACAATGTACTTCCAAGAGGGCAGTTTCCAGTTTGGAAGAGCCCAAAGCGAAGTAGGAGAGAAGGGGCAGGGAGAGGATAAGCAGGGCCTGATTACTGAATAAGGCCGTGGCCAAGCCCCCCCCCCTCGCTCTTTAGGGGCCCCCAAACGGCTAATATTGTTTCAGTTTCAGTCTATGACAAAAATTGTTTCGGCCAAAGGTTAAAATTGTAAAGCTTGAAAGCAGGGGCCCCAAAGAAGTTTTTGCCCTAGCGCCCCGAGAAATCTCAATCGGGCCGTGAGGATAAGCCCTAATCTAAGCATAGAATAGGCCCATTAAAGGACCCCCACCTTGTGGCGTGGGACAAAATCATAGACTATATATAGAAAATTATGACAAAATATGATTTTTTTTAAATACATAAATGAAACTAAGTTGCAAAGCAAAGTTTGCGATTGCAGCATTACTCACCTCGAATGCAATACTAAAAGGGCCCTGATTTCTGAACAAGGCCGTGACCAAGTACCCCCCCCCCCCCACCCCCTGCTCGTTAGGGGCCCCTAAATGGCTAACATTGTTTCAGTCTATGACGAAAATTGTTTCAGCCAAAAGGTTAAAATTAAAGTTTGAATGCAGGGGCCCCAAAGAACTTTTTGCCCTAGCGCCTCAATCGGGCCGTGAGGATAAGCCCTAATATCTAAGCATAGAATAGGCCCATTAAAGGACCCCCACCTTGTGGCGAAGTGAAGTACAGTATTTGTCTGTTTGTGATTTTATATTTTGTCCCCCTTCAGTATCTGCACCTAATTTTCCTTTCTCCCTCTCCCCCCTCTCAAAAAAAAAAAAAAAACGAATTTTAAAATTTTTGGCCGATTCCTTTATTACACTTACAGTCTTAATTCGTTCTTTACTTTCATCACCTTTCATACTACATTGTAGATTTATTACGAAAGTCAAGAAACCTAAAATATAAAAAATGAATAAGAAACATAAAAACCTGATATGAGTTTTAAATTTTTTCTAAATTTTTTTTTCAAAAATTTTGTTTCTTTTTTATGTGTGTGTGGGGGGGGGGCAATCATATTTTCTGCGGGGGGGCCCTAAATTTGAAGTTACGCCACTGCGCAGAACCACAGACGTCTCCACCGCCAATGGTGAGATGAAAGAAGGATGTGGACGGTGTCCCTCCATCTTTATTCCTAATGAATGCTGTTGGTAAACCTGAAGATGAAATGCAAATGCAAATTATACATTTAGAAGTAACTGAAAAAGACTTTTTTGCATGAAATTTCATCCATTATCAATGACACCGAGAAACAGCTTTTAAGACTGGAGTAGCAGTGCTCTTTAAAATATGTATCAGGGTTAAAAATAAAGAATTTGAAAAACTACATGTGAAAGTGAACTACTTGAAAAGGCGAAACAATTACCTTTCTGTGGTGTCAGAAGATAATTTGTGTTATTCAAGCGTTAGAAGTGATATGCAAGGGACTACCATGCATGCCTCACTTGATCAACATGACATGAAAAAGTTATGACATGCGCGGTAAGGACGAGCGGTATCCGCGGATAGGCGAAAACTGATTATAATTCAGAATGAAAACGGGGACACTAGTGTATACAATAGCTGAAAAAAATCAATACATACATACAATCAACATGCATTTAAATTATTGCTGAAAATTATAACATTGAATGTAAACAATGTCTTTAGAATATAAAAGATAACAGTAACACACACATACATTAAATAATAGTAACCCTAATATTAGCACATACCTTAAAGTTGTTGCAAAAAACTCGGTTATAGTTTTTTGTTTTCTCATTTTAAAACCTTCTTTTTAATTAGTGATTGACACTTTTTTAGTATGTTTTGACAAAAAAAAGATGTGTTTTCTTGCTCTGTAAAGTCCTATAAGCAAAATATATAAAATCCATTAAATAAAATCCTATAAGTCCGCCAAAATGCGTAAAAACTGATTTGTGACAGATTTTAAATGGGTGCTTTTTTTTTCTTTTTTTTTTCTTTTTTTTTTTTTTTTTTTTTTTGCATTTTGTAAATCATCGCCTTAAAAAAGTGAAAACAAAATTGTGAAAAATCAGAGGATAATCCGAACTGCTGATAATCGGCAGCTTACTGCATATAATCCAAACTACAAAAAAAAAAACGTAAAATTGGCAATACATTCCCCATTTTCTGCAGGTGTCTTAGGTTCAGCATCTGCCATACCAGCTATAAGTTTCCTGAAAGGCAGTCATAGTCGAACAAGGGACAATCTCCCTGATTATGAACTCTACTTCGCAGAACTTCCAGTTGAAGTGGCCCAGACAACATTTGGTCTCCGAGAAGAGGTGAGTAATTAAATCTCCAAAAATATCTTTAATCTTTGGATAACCTTGATATTATTCTACACACCGTAAAAAAATAATAATAATTGCACAACTTTACTCCATAAATAAGGTGGCTGCTGTGCCACCTCCACTGCAATGGAGTAACTTAACCAATACATCTGGCGTAAAGTAACACGTCACTTTTGTGGAAGATTACACCACGGTAATGTAACATTATGGCGAAACGTTTCATTAATTTTCTGTGCAAATGTACACTAGAATTTTCTGTCAATAGAAAGAAAAAAAGAAAAAGAGCTTTCATTGGGCTATAGGATTACTTTCAATTGTTCGTTTATTTAAAGTTTGTCAGGTTCACATTTCCCCACTACCAATCAACTTTACACGAATTCGTAAGTTATTTTAATGACACACGACAGGATTGAAACCCGAACCCTAAACCACAAACTCACCGCTTACAGAGAGCTCCCAAAGCAAGCGCGTTTTAACACTTGCCCGGTTAAGGCACTTCTCAATTTCGTTCATAAGACTTTAAGAGCTGTGCGCCAATGCTTGTCGTAATGAATGCGTATTGAATGATACCCCAGTCGTTTTAACGATTGGTGTAACTTTACACAGACTACATAAAATTTTCCTCCAACAATTAGAGTTTTCTTAAAATCGGAACAGCTTACTCCAGGAGTTATGTAAAGTTATTTCCATTAACAATCGTAGCCGTACACAATTTCTTGACAGTACATTCCGCTAAATCTGAAATTATTTCTATTGTGTTCTTTTTGTTCTTTTTAAGATCTTCGAGCAGTATTTAGGAGCATATAGAGGAAGAGCCACCTATGGTTGCATTTCGCAAATTCTTCACCCTAGGAGCAGAGGAACTGTCACTCTTCAATCTACAAATCCGTATGATCCACCAGTAATTGATCCTAACTATTTCGAAGATCCCAAAGATATTCAAGACATTGTTGACGGTGAGCTTCGCTGAAATTTTACTTTTATGCCTCCAAAATGTGCACTGAATGTGGATGAAAAGAATTTTCTGATAGTAAAATTAACTCCTCATTACCGAGTGACATTACAGGCGAATGTGCATGGGGTTAGAATAGAAATAGATTTGTATTTGCTGTAAAGCTTCAAATTGCTTAGTTTGTTTCTTCAATATTTTTAAGAAATAATTATGTTAGATGAAAAACTTGCATGAATGATGAAATTTTAATGTTAAAAAATAATGACGGTCTAGTATCTTGTTCTTAGACATCCAAAATCTGTAATTACCCACTGATTTGAATCCAGGCTAGTTTGGAAACTTGAAAGAAAAATGATCAAATAAGCTTTGTGCTGCTGAACCATAATTGAAGTTAAAACTCAAAGTAAATAAAGCGCAAATCAGGTAGAAAGTACAGCAAATAGCTATTTCAAGGCTACAATGGAGCCCCTTCTTCAGTGCAAAAAGCTCAGCAAACAACATGAAAGCTGTGAGAGAACACAGCTTACAGCTTTCATGTTGTTTGCTGAGCTTTTTGCACTGAGGAACGGGGCTCCATTGTAGCCTTGAAATAGCTATTTTCTGTACTTTCTACCTAGTTTCTTTACCTCAGAACCAGAACGACGTAAATCCAAAAATGGCGATTTTCACTTTTTTACTTCATTGCATGCAGAAAGCATTTCAACAGTATTCTATAAAACAAATTCCTTCACAATTATTTAGCAGCGCGAAAAGAGCGCGAGTCCCATCTTTGCATGTATCCAACAATCGTTTTCGGCCTCTGCTGAAAAATGACGAAACTGGACTTGCGTTAGTCTGGTTCTGAGGTACAGATTTGTGCTTTATTTACGTTGAATTTTAACTGCAATTATAATTTGGAAGCTGTTTTTATAACTAGTTTCTGGGTAGTTTCATTTCACCGTAAAAAGCAATTGATTAAAAACTGTTAGAAACTATTTCTTTTTTAATTTTGAACGTTTTACGCTATTCCGAGATACTAAATATTTACAAAGAAAGTTTTTGAAAATACTTATAAGTTTTGAGAGTTCGTTCTGATTTGGACAAATGTCATATTAATTAAATTTCTGAGATAATTTGGACTTGATTTTTGGGTTCAAATACAACCTTATTTTATAAATTGTGGAATTATTTTCTTAAACTAATACAACTTAAAATATCTGAAGACAATTGTTTATGTTTCTCTTTTTAAGCATTTGTTGCACTTAGATTTTGAAGGAACTTTTGGCACAACAGTTGTCGAGAAAATTAGTGTTTGAATTAAGTATCCGAATTGTTGTCTGAGAAAAATAGTGTTAAATTTTTGTTTGAATAAATTGAAACATCTAATTATTACTTTGAAATCGAAAACAGCTAGTAGTTTTGTTCCATATTTAATTGTAGAGAAGCGTTTAACTTTTAAATATGCTATGAATTAAGAATCTGCTCTTTAAGTTAAACCATGTTGAAGTTTAAAAAAACTATTTAAACAGTCGTATTCTGCTAAAAATAAAATAATTGTAATCAGGTTTCGGTTTTCCCAATAGGAATGAAAAAATGCATGAGGGTGGGTACAAGCGCTCCATTGCAGAAGGTTGGATCGACTCCATTGCCGAATATCTTTCCTGGTTGTGAAGACTCTGCTGCCGACGAGGATTCATACTATTGGTGCATGGCGAGACAGTTTGTGGTGACCTTCAGTCACCAAGTCGGGACAGCCAAGATGGGAGATCCCAGAGATCCAACAACCGTCGTGGATCCTCAACTCCGGTAAGCTGTTTACTATATGTTCAAATATTTAGCAGAGTCAAAGCAGTGTCCGTGTCCTTCAATGATGTAGCAATAATACAAATAAACAAATAGAAGCATTTTATTTTATTTACTAGAATTAAAACAAACGTATTTACAAAAACAAAATAGCATCCATCTAACAAGATAACTTACAACCACGTCGTCGCCAAAACTTACTAGTCGACTATTTATATGCTTTTCAGTGGTGCGCAAATTTGCATACTGCTAAAGAAACCATGTTGCCAATTTACGACAGAATGTAATTTCCAACACTCTACTGTCTGATCTTAGGTAAGACTTTCCGCGCATTTACGCATGCGTCGGGTTTTCTCTGATCTTACTCAAATAGTGGTCTTAGGTAAGATAACATTAAGGGGAAGAATAATAAAGAGCATTTTGAGCCTTATCAAACAACGAGAAACGATGCTTATTTCATATGCATAGGATAGTTGAATATGTCAAAGGGGTATAGCAAATGCAAGTTTTAATTGTAAACTTCGGAAAGTTATCACCCACAACACATCTACCCTTTTTTAAGTGGAATTGTTCGCGAGTGCAAGGCGCGGTTTTCAAGGATGGACAGTAGTTTATATGTTTGTTTTGGATTTCTGTTTCTAGCATTTGTATGTTTCTTTCTTTCTTCATTGTAGCCTTTTGCTGTAAAAAGAGCTCTTAATGTCCCGCATTGTTTTGAAATTCGCTATTTAACCCATTAATGCCTGACATTTTCCCAAAGATATTTTGTATACTGGTTACACGGCTACAGAACACAATTTACAATGGTTATGTGCTGAAATCTGTTAATGATGAATTGAAACAATACCAAAGTAATAATTGATCACTATTATTTGGTTGAAATGTTCATTTTTGTTCAATTCAGACACTTTTTGGACCGTCCCTAAAAAGGGACGCTAGGCATTAATCTATAATATCTTTAAACGAGCAATTCTTGTATATATACAGGGTGTCCACTCCAATCGTGGACCAATAGCTAATTTCTAAACCGTTAGAGATAAGCATATAATTTATTTAGGAAAAAATCTCCAAATTACGAAAGGAATTTTGGGTCTATTCAATGTTTTTCAAAAAATCAAATTTTGAAAGAGTTAAGAAATTTAAATTTTTATACAGCCCCCCAGTCCTATCAATCATATTTAGTAAAACATTCTTGACACTGTAACGTTTAAAACTAAAAAAAAATCACTCTTCTACCACAAAATTGACCGAGTTATGACGTTTTGAAAAATCAAGATTTTGAAGGATTTCGCATACGGTCCCTAAGCGATCGCTCGATGACGTCATGAAATAATGCAAAATCTTGATTTTTCAAAACGTCATAACTCGGTCAATTTTTGTGGTAGAAGAGTGATTTTTTTTTAGTTTTAAACGTTACAGTGTCAAGAATGTTTTACTAAACATGATTGATAGGACTGGGGGGCTGTATAAAAATTTAAATTTCGTAACTCTTTCAAAATTTGATTTTTTGAAAAACATTGAATAAACCCAAAATTCCTTTCGTAATTTGGAGATTTTTTCCTAAATAAACTATATGCTTATCTCTAACGGTTTAGAAATTAGCTATTGGTCCAATATTGGAGTGGACACCCCTGTATATATTTATTTATTTATTTATTTATTTTTCGGATCTCGAAAACGGCTCTAACGATTTCGATAAAAATTTGTATTCAGATAGAGTTTCGGTTTCTGAGTTCATCTACGTCGGCGTTTTTTCTGTAAAAACGCGAGTTTTCACAAAAAAACCCGTTTTTTTTTTGTGCCTTCATTGAAAGTTTGAGAAACTTTTATTGCGCCATTTTCTTTATGATTACTTTCATTGTTACTTAACAATTGAATTTCATATTTAATCACATCAGCGCGAGTTTAAATTTTATGGTATTTGGCAACGTTAAATTGTTATTGTTTTTTAAAATGTAAAAGCTAGGCTTCACTAGATAAGTGCCTTATACAGGCTGTTTCATTTATTCAAAAGCCATGGGATAAAAGCAGTGGTTATTGTCCACCGACATCTATTGAATTTTATGGTAACTTACACGATATAAAAATCGGATTGGTTTACTTTTCAATTACGATTTAAAAATTGAGTATAAAAGTGTTACAGTTAGTTTTCAAATTCTTTTTTTCCTCCTCAAGAGTGTTTAGTAAGATATTTCAAGTAAAAAAGCAATAAATACGAAACTCAATTTTCTTAAAATATTAAGTTTCGGAACAAAATTACATCTAATATCTTTAAACTAACAATTCCTGTAGATATATATTTCGGATCTCGAGAACGGCTCTAACGATTTTGATAAAATTTTGTATTTGGATAAAGTTTTGGTTTTTGAGTTCATCTACATCGGCATTTTTTCTGTAAAAGCGCGAGATTTCACAACACCCCCCCCCCCGTTTTTTGTGCCTTCATTGAAAGTTTGACGAGCTTTCTTTCGCCATTTTCTTTATGATTACTCTTATTGTTACTGTTTCATAGCAACCACGTTTTATTATAACAATGGATTTCATATTTAATCACATCAGCGTAAATTTAAATTTTTATGGTATTTGGCAAACGAGTTTTGGCAACACGTTGGAATTGTTATTGTTTTTGAAATTTAAAAGATATCGATCAAAATTAATTTAGAATTGGATGTGGGCCGCGGTCGTCCGATAATCAAGTCGTCGGACTCGTAACCGGAGTGTCCCGGGCCGATCAAAGATCCACCGTCTTCATTAATGGTGGCTGGGGGACGTTAAAAATGTTCGTGGTCATAAAATCCTCCAAGTGAAACGATACCTCTGGGGGGGGGGATGCTGACCAAGGGTTTGCTAGGCCCTTGGTATTGGTTCAAAAATGAACAGAGCGCTCTTCAGGGCCCAATCCCGGTTAAACCACGAGTTGTGGTATGTACGGGGGGAACCTTGGAGTGTGAAGTGAAATGAAAGTCAAAACCAACTGGAACCAAATGCGTACTGGAGAACAGGGACTCTGCATTAAGTTTTATGAAACCCTCCCGCGCCTTCGGCGCCAAATGAAATGAAATCGAGTTTGATTTTACGGTGAGCATGGATTAAATAAGGTTGTGTTTTTTAAAACAAATTACGGCTGTTTTAAATGCGTAATTGCAACCAAAGGCTTAAAAATGCTTTTCAAGTTTATGTAGATAAGTACTTCGCATTAAAAAAAAAAAACGAGTTTACAAACCTCTTTTTTTTTAACCGAGCGGGCTCGGTCACCTGGTACTAGGTTATAATTAAGAATATAACTCATTAATGCCCAGAATAAAATGAGATGAAATAATAAGTTGAGTATTATATATTCAACTAGGCATTAATTCTTCACTTCTATATCCTCAACTCCTCAACGAATGTACTTTTTTTTTTTTATACAAAGATCTCAAAATTGCTTTCCGTATCAACCTGTGATATTTCTGTCAAATTACATAAGTATCTTAGACTTATCCGCGAACAGATATTTAACATGTAACTTTAAGTTTAAATTGAACAGCATTCACACACCATTTGTCCTTTTTTTAAAATAGGGACATTAATATTGCTCTGTAATCCTTGAAATCAATGATATGAAAAGTTCGGATGAAATGGGCTAAAAAAGGGGGGGGGAGGGGAGGAAATTAAATTTAAGTATATATTTAGAAGAGAATGATACAAACTTTAAATCTCTTTTACTACCAAGCGATGTCTGTAAGCAAGGCCAATAACTTAATTTAGATACCGCACAAACACACACACACATACACATACACACATATATACTTTCTTTAACACAGACAGCATGTGTGAAAATCACATGTTTTTAAATCTTTATGTTAAAATTAAATATTGCGAATGAAATTTTCATATTCCATTTTTTTTTTATAAGGTCTAATAAAATTTTATATTCATAGGGTAAAACACATAAAGGGCCTGCGAGTGGTCGACGCTTCAATTATGCCTTTAGTGCCATCAGGAAACACAAATTTACCAACCATAATGATTGCCGAGAAGGCAGCTGATATGATCAAAAGCACAATTAAATGTGAAGGAGGGAACTCTCACGATGAATGGAGCCATGAATATCCTTCAAACTCGCCAATCAGCAGCGGAGATTTGGACGTCAGTGACCAATCGGATTTCTTCCCCGGAAAGGGCAATCCAGCTCTTACTCAAATAGCTGATAAATGGAAAGATGCATTTTCTCCAAAGGACAAGCATCCAGTGACTGATCATACTAAAGTTGTTACACCCTGGAATAATGAATTGTTAACAAGTACGAATGCCAACTTGTTGCAACAATTAACAGTTATTGTTAACCTCTTATCTCAACTGTCTGCGAACGGGCAATCGTTAAGTCCAAGTTTGAATCAAGACTTAACGTCAATACTTCAACAAGTTTTACCATCTCTGAGCGGAAACTCCAACTTGGGAAATCCAATGTCGAACAGAACTACAAACTCAATTCAAGATATTTTGCAAACAATTAGAGACCAAGACAATCAGAGCAGATTCGCAAATTTGAAATCGGCCAAAGCGGCGGGAAAATCTGGAATGAAAGAGTTGCTAAGTAATAAATTAAGTTCTCTGAAGGGGAAAAAAACTGGTGATCAAAACAACAACGAAAATGAGGGGAACATGTTTTCCAATAAACTAGCTGCCATTCTTCAAAATAAAAATTTAAAAGCAATCAAAAACAAATTTTCCAGCAATCAAGGTAATTCAACAACAGTGGATAATCTAAGTGGTAATTTTTTTGTAAATAAATTATCAAAGCTTCTTGGGCAGCAAAATGAAAATCAAGAAAGTAATGACAATCAACCAAATATGCCAAATTTTCTGCAAAACAAGTTAAATAAAATGTCACAAAAGAAAACTAATTTATTTAATGTAGCTTCAGGAAACAATAACAGCCCATCAGACATGGACGAAAACGGTCAAGGAAAAATGAATTTCTTGATGTCAAAGCTGACACAACTACTTGGAAAGAAAAATAAAGGGGCTACGTCTAACAGTCAGCAAGTAGATTTAGGATCAAATTCTCAGCAAAATGGTAATATGAACTTAAACTCAAACAGTCAGCTTGTAGATTCAGGATCCAATGGTCAGCAAAATAGTAATATGGACTTAAACTCTATGCTATCAGGGCTACTACAAACGCAAAACAACGATTTTTCCAGTATTTTTACTGGTGGCCAACCGGTTCAAACAACAGGCAACAGTGACAATGATATGCTTTCACTTTTGCAAAGGTTATCAGAACTTTTACAAAACCAAAATAATGGTTTCTCTAATAATGGTGGCTCTGTTAGTCAAACTGCGCCAGAAAGTGCAAATTCGCAAACGAATAAGAGAAAAAAGCTTAGTTTTTTAAACAATAAATTCTCACAATTAATGCAGAAGAAAAACAAAAATCTTTTGGGTGGGCAAGCGTCAGGAAATGATGACAATCAATCTAATGCAGATTCCCAAAATAATAAGCAAAACAAGTATAGTATGTTAATGGGCAAGCTAACAAATATGCTTAATAAGAAGAACAATGGGTTTTTGAGGGGGAGACAGTCCAACAATGAAGAGAATGATGACTCTTCTCAAATTTACTATAATGACTCCGAAGCAGAAGATACTTGTAATTCATTAATAAATATAATGAGGTGCCAAATAAACGGACAATGTGACGGAGACAGAGAAGTTCCACTTATTATGTATCTCGATCTCTGTAACGACAGTGTGTAATTTGTTAATTGTATGTGTACAATTATTTATGTCTTATTCTGTTATATAGTTTTGTAAATATTGTAAAATACTACGACCAAGAATGGAACAATCAAACTTATACAACTTTTGAGTTCTGTCTTTTTCTAAAAATTTTAAACCATTGCCTAATTTTTATTTATTGTTATTATTATTATAATTTTTTTTGTTTTCGTTCTACCCCTTGTTCAGTCCTCATTAACAAAACAATAACTTATTCAGTTCTACATTTATATATTATTTTTTTAGAAAAATTAAATCATTCCATGCAAGTGCATTCACCACGTAAATCATATAAATTCTAAGTATTTTTACTGAATGATGTACAAAAAATATGTTCCTGTTTTTCTTTATTTAAAATTTGTTTTTGTTTACACATTTGTCGTTTATTGTTACGCCTTATGTTATTATGTCTTCAAATAAACGCGTTATATCAATCACAACTGTGTTCTCTATTGATTTTAATTTAGACATTTTACAGAAACATTTTATATAAGAACTCGATATAGATTTTTTTAAAATAATATTTTACTTTCAGTCCCCCTCCGTATATACATTCCCTTACATTCTGAAATTCAAAGATAATTCGCGTTATTTAAATCCACTATTCACACAACAAGATTTATGAACAGTAAAAGTTTATAACTGCAAATTTATCAACATTTTTGCAAAGTTCTTGAAAACTCCATTTCTTTAACCATGATTTGAAGCTTGTTTTTGGTCTAAACCCATCAGTAAAAGTTTAAATTGACCTCATTGTTGCTTTTCTGCACAGTTAAGGAATAGTAATAATACAATTACCTGAATATTAGCAAGAAAGCATGAGAGGGAAATATATAGCTATCGTTTAACATAATCTATCACATTTAGACACTGTTTTTTCCTTGTTTAATGAAACAGAACAATAGGTGTAATTCAAGGTTTAAAAAATAGCATACCTAAAGCTCTCTTATTTAAAATGATCTCAGATTAAACAAGAACTTTTCCAGGGAATAAACGTGTCTATTTTCCCGTATGCCAGCTTCAATTATTGACATTAGCTATATGACCCTCCTATTGTTTTAAAGTTTATTAGTTTTAAATTATTAAGCTTTTTTGACAAATGAAGCTGTTAATGTACTGCTGCTTGTAAAAAATGCAACACTATGAAGGAATCACCCGAATAAAATGAAATTTACTGCCAATGAACTGGTGTCCATTAAACTGGCGTCCTCTGAACTGGTGCTAAACTGGTGTAAATAGAGGATTGTAGCGGGCTTTGAAAATAGTGCATGATGGAAAAAAAACCTGCTTGGGGATGAAAACTCAATATTGTTTGTTTACGTAGATAAAGTTCATATTTAACCCATTAATACCTATAGCGTCCCTTTTTAGGGACGGTTCAAAAATTGTCTGCATTGACCAAAAATGACATTTCAACCAAATAATAGTGTCCAATTATTACTTTAGTATTGTTTCAATTCATTATTAACAGATACCAACACATAACCATTGTAAAGTGTGTTCTGTAGCCGTGCAACTAGTATACAAAATATCTTTGGAGAAAAAAATTGCAGGCATTAATGGGTTAAAAGTTTAAAAGCACTCCGCTGAATAGTTGTCTTTTTATTAAAATATTAGCTTACTACCCGGCGTAGCCCGGCATTGCATTATGTTTAACTTATTTCATAAACAAAATAGGTGAGTCTTAAATTGATAATTCATTGTTAATCGTAATCTATGTTGGAAAATACACATATTTTAATGTGTTATATTTTATCTATTTGAATGCTCAAATTTATATGCTTATTAGGGGGATTCAGAAATATATGGAAAAAAAATAAACTTTGCATTTTCGTGCATCTTACCCTCTTATTTTGTGCCACTATATACACTGATCATTTGTGTAAAATTTTGACAAAATATATTAATATTTAGAGGTCGCTCAAACGCCTTCAAATTTTGTGATATTGACGAAATTGTGAACGTAAATGATGTCTATGGAAAAAAGTAGCCTTTGTATTTTTGTTCGTCTTACCGTCTCATTTAGTACCTCTATATACACTCAATTATTTGCCCAAAATTTTAATAAACTATAATTATATTTAGGAGTACTTCAAATTTCGTGATAGTGGCTCAAATGCGAATGTAAATAATTATAATAAAGTTACTTTATTGCTTTTTTATATCTTCGAAGAAAAAAAGTGTGCAATTACAAAATGATATATTTCAAAAACCAATGAAATACAGAAAAGTATGAAAACTAATCAAATACGGAATAAAAATATTTTTGAAAAAAAAAATTGAACCGACTTCGGAACTTCACTCAGCAAATGCTCTAAAAAGTAAAAAATAATTTTATTCTTTGAACACCATCGATACTACATTTAAACATAAGTTTTGAAGTCGGCGCAAAAAAGCTAAATAGAATCATTCGAAACTATAAATATAAATTTAAATGAATCCAGGTTCTTTATTCGCACTCGCATTCATTGAAAAATACATATTTATGTAATGGTACAAATATTCAGCTCTCAATTTTCAATGATTTCTCTGAAAATTTTGGCAAAATATAGTAAACATCATTTTACCTATAGTTTTTGCGCCGACTTCAAAACTTATGTTTAAATGTAGTATCGATGGTGTTCAAAGAATAAAATTATTTTTTACTTTTTAGAGCATTTGCTGAGTGAAGTTCCGAAGTCGGTTCAATTTTTTTTTTCAAAAATATTTTTATTTTATTCTTTTTAGTCTAAATGTACATATGAAATAAGGTAATGTTTCCATTACAAAACTTCACCTAATTTGCTAAAGTAAATGCTTCATAAAATAAACTATGTAAGGAAAAAAAAGAAAGTATCAGCGCGTCTAAAATTTTAAACGATTGACACTAAAAAATAATCCTTGTTATTCTCTGGTATTTATTTGTGTTCTAGTTTAATCAAAGGCTAAATATTAACGACTTTTCAACTAATTTATGTTTCAAAACAACACTAGATTCTCGCGGTTCATAAAATTTTACGACGTATTACGTACGCGGCCCGCTAATAAGTTTCATGTTTGCTTCAGTTAAGCCTTCATTCAAAATTTTCATTATCATTACAATAACTGTTTCATATCAATCACGTTTTGTAACAATGTATTTCATATTTAATCATTTAGGACAAATCGCTTTGAGCAAAAATTTGGAGATTTTCCTCACTTTCTTCAGAATTCCTTTATCAAACCTAATGCAAATTAAGACTAATAAAACCTGAAATATTACGAATCAATTAGTACCTGGTACGACTTTCAGTTCGTTGGAGTTCAGGAGAAAAAAGCAGGACATAGAAAGATACTCGGTTTAAAATTTTCAAAAAGACCATAGAAATGAATTTCATTATGCAATCCAGAGAAGCCTGGCGTTCAAAATGGTCATTATTACGATTACTGTGATTCCAATTTCTTTTTCGAAAGATTTCTGCAGGTTCCCGTTATCGAACCCGGACCACGAGAGGATGGGACCAATCGGAAAGAAAGACCTTTCTAACAAAAAAAGAATTATTGAAATCGGTCCAGGCGTCTTCGAGTAATCTTGTAACATACCGAAAAAAAAAAATTTCTCCGACGAATTGTATAACCTCCTCCTTTGTTGAAGTCGGTTAAAAATATGAAAAACAAATCAAACACCTTTAATATATAGTAATTCGCTCATTAATTCTTGCAATACTTTTAAAGGTTACTTTTCTGCAACTTTGAAACTTTTTTCTGTGTTTCTGTACCACTTGAAGCAGACACTTTCTTTGTTTTCGTCTTTAGTGATAGTCTTAACAAATGCTTTAATAAAGCCATACTCCGTATTGTCGTACTCAGTTTCTTTGGTAGTACAAAGTAGCCTCAAAAGCTATCTTAAAGTTTTCAATTCTCAGGACCAAACAGCTGATATTTTTTGAGTTTCTTCTTTATATGAATCAGGACGCTTAAAATGTTCCAAATCATTTCTCAGTGCTTGGACAAAAAGGGTTGCTGTGAACCTAGCTCTTAGATATTCTTTCTATTAACGATCAGAATGTGAAAGGATTCACATTCATATATCACGAATACCTTTTCTTTGTCCGGCTGCAAGTTTGAACTGGTTGCGAAATATCTACAACTTGAAGCCATAAAGAATCTTTGACCCCATATAACATGAGGAACCGCTCCTAAGACACGAAAACATACACTATAAGAAGGTGCTTCTCTCAAGAAAATCACACTAAGTTCCAGTATCTTCCTGTACACTTCTTTTGCGTTTGAAATCAAATTAGGGACGCATTTGGGAACAGATTAGGAAACACATCATGGCACGCTGGTTCACGGAATTGTTGCTTTCTTTGTAACAACTGAGTGGTGGAAGGGGAAGGGAAATGTTAAGAGGAAAAACGGTATCATATTCAACTCCACATTAAAATACTGATTGTAACGAAGGTACAGTGCCATGTCTGAGCTGATTAACGCCAGAAATGAATAACCATCTCGCCCTTTAAGACCATTCTACAAACAAAATTTTGTTTGAATACTTGCATTACTTCTTAGTATACATCACTCAAAAATAATGAAAGCTAAAAAGTTCAATTGCTCTGCTTCCTCGATGCTGTGGCGTATCTTCTGAAGGCTTCCTATTAGATATTTTTTTATTCGATTTCATCTGAACCTTCTTCAGACATAGTAATCACGCTATGCTGAAAACGTTCCATTACATTTTTGTATGTAAAAACTCCCTTGGAAGAACTAGCAGGAAAAAGGACTAGCAGGAAAAACCAATCAGCACTGAATCACATATTGATACATGTATGTAGCAAATTTCATTCTAATTCATGCAGTAAGTTTTGAGGTAGAATCGCCCCCAAAAAATGGGTCACGCAAATACACACTTACACATTTTCCTTTAAAAAAAACTAAACGGTAAAATTGAATTCAGCACACGTCAGAACGTGTAAATTCTTCCAAATTAACAATTTTTCACTGATCCAATACTTTCTTTTACACATTATATGTAGAAGAAAGTAAAAACACCACTATTATTAAATAATATAGACTTGCTATCCATCATATAAGAAATTTTAACAAAAACCGAGTTTCAAACATTGTATATCTGTCTTATTCATTTCATTGTTCTTCAACTTCTTCTTTTTTTAAACTTGAATGTTCTTTTCGATATCAATTAAACTTCGCTTGGGTTGCTATTCTTTTCGTTATTAAGTTGAAAGATAGCGAGTCACGGTGAAATAAGCTAATTGTAAAAAAATAACGTAAGCTTATTTGAAAACTATTTGTTTCTTGGAAAACGCTCGAAAAAGAAACAAGGCGAAAGGGGAGGGAGCAAATTTTTTTAATATTTTTCAAAAATTTTAGTCCATACCATGTCCCGGATTTGTTCATCCTAAAGCAGGGCCGCGGAACAGTTGAGAAAATTAACTACTCTGACTCTGCAGCTCTGATTAAAATCACCTAAATTAGCTTCTGAGCTAGTGTATGTCCCGGATTTGTTCATTCTAAAGCAGGGCCGCGGAACAGTTGAGAAAATAAACCACTCTGACTCTGCAGCCCTGATTAAAATCACCTAAATTAGCTTCTGAGATAGTGTATGTCCCGGATTTGTTCATCCTAAAGCAGGGCCGCGGAACAGTTGAGAAAATAAACCGCTCTGACTCTGCAGCCCTGATTAAAATCACCTAAATTAGCTTCTGAGCTAGTGAGTGTATGTCCCGGATTTGTTCATTCTAAAGCAGGGCCGCGGAACAGTTGAGAAAATAAGCCACTCGGACTCTGCAGCCCTGATTAAAATCACCTAAATTAGCTTCTGAGCTAGTGTATGTCCCGGATTTGTTCATTCTAAAGCAGGGCCGCGGAACAGTTGAGAAAATAAACTACCCCGACTCTGCAGCCCTGATTAAATTCACCTAAATTAGCTTCTGAGCTAGTGTATGTCCCGGATGTGTCCATCCTATGTTTCTAAACTTTTGTAGTTTTTCTGAAAAGGGATCACTTTTTATTGATGATTATAAGTTTAATTCTATTATACGAAAACCAGTTAAAAAATGGTTATTAATTCATTCGAAATGGGTCTTTCAAGCAAACTCTAAGATTATTATTGCAAAAACACATTGAAATATTTAATTATTTAAAAATGAAAACGGTAGCTGTGTATTAAATGCAAATATCGTAGTTTCAATTGGTAGTTGAAGTGAACTTTAATTGTTACTGAAAAAAAGCTTCTGAATTACTTAATTTGAAAGACGTCTATGCTTTGATACTAAACACACCACATACCCTCATAACTGTCACACTTATTTATTTCAAAGTGTTAGCTCATTAAAAAGGAGCTCAACATTATATTTAACAACATTCGTAAAATTTTCCTATTCATTTTGTTAAACGAATTGAAGTAAATGAAATTGAAAAAAAATTGAAAGTTTGCTTTAATATATGTATTTATCACACACTGCTTTATGAAACTTGCAACCAAGTCTTAAAATTGAGATTTTCAAGATTACCTCCTTGAGCCTTTCAAGGTTTTACTTCTCAACGCTCGTTGAAAAATTGCGAAGCGTGAGGATTGCAAATTGATGCAGATACGAGTTTTGGATTACAAGAAACACCTTAATGCAAAAGACGTGCGCTTCCGGATGACAGAACATCAGACAAGACAAGAAATAAACAAGAAAAAAAATCTTATCGCAAGTTCTTAAGTTCTTAAGCTGGTGTGTGTTCTGCATTGCGAAAAGGCGTTATTTGAAACAATAAAAATCATGCACGCAATGACTTGCATATTTCGCTTCATAAACTTTGGTTTTATCGACGTATTTTGCAAATTTGCTGGCACAAGCTGGATGAATTTTATTTGTAGCACAGCATTTTTTTTCTTTTTAAAGAACATACTACAGTCTACATGTGTCACAGATATTTGGTAGTGCCTCCATAAGATATTGACTTATATGTCAGTCGCTTATTTTATAGTTTTTAATGTCATTAGTAGATGTTAAAAAATAAATATTATTTTTTTCCCCTTGCCTTTGTGTTATAGCACACGAAAACATGCCTTCTAAACGCTGCTGAAGTGAAAAAAAAGTAGTGGCTTTATTGTTTGTAAAATAATATCAGGAAAACTTTTATACAGCCTGCTATTATTGTGATTGTGATTGTTTGTTTTTATAATGGATCTGAACGCTACATCGTCTTTTGCAGACAACATGGACATTGCAAGTGAAAGCGCGTTCCTAAGCCCTTTCGTAAACTCTACTTTTCTCCCGATGCTGCTTATGTCCTTAACAGGACAGAGATACGCACCAAGGACTGCAAAAACAATCAACACGGAATACGATTATGTTATTGGTAAGAGTTTATTTATTTTATGTTTCCTATTTTCATGTCAATTATTCTTATTAATCGGTGAAACCTTTTTTTTTCTTTTTTGTACATTACTGGTATTGAACTTTGATACATTGAACTCAATCTCTGTTTTTCCGAATCACAAATTGCGATGTGACTTTACTCGTTTGGTTTCTTATCTCTGCAAATAGCTCTTATCGTAATCATAATTGTGACAACCGTAATATGAATTCAATATGTCAATATTCAGCTTGGACACATTTCAAAGGCTATTTGATGTAGTTCTCAGGTTATTAAATATGTTCCAGAGGGCACTAGATATACTTCAGAAGACATCGGTAATAGTCCCGAGGAGTTTGTATTATAAACGTAGAAGAACATTTGAAACCGAAATTCAAATACGGCCAAGTGGGAACAATAAACACTTCGCGATTGCTCAAAAATTTGTTCGAACTAATTCGTTTTATTGTTTTAAACTTTTGAACTGCAACTACTTGAAGGGTTCATAAAATAGACTTGGAATGGGAAAGAATGTTGTGTAGTAGATAGACAAATAAAAAATGCTCACTGAAAGAATTAAACTGTTTTGAAAAAAAGTTTACTTTTATTTGTGAATATGACAAAATAAATGTGGCACTTGAC
Source organism: Uloborus plumipes (assembly GCA_038373865.1). Classification (NCBI taxonomy): domain Eukaryota; kingdom Metazoa; phylum Arthropoda; class Arachnida; order Araneae; family Uloboridae; genus Uloborus; species Uloborus plumipes. Next base: position 80,679 of record JAXGGA010005079.1, read on the forward strand.
ATGATGATACAAAATCATATGATTTAAAATTATATAAACATCAAAACTGATGCAATTAAAATAAAACTGATGCATACCAATTGTAGCAGAAAAATGACTAAATAATGAGATTGTAAGAAATAAATAACATCAAATATATATAAAAAATAACAGATAATACACACTATGATTTAACAAAATTTATATATTTCAAAAATAATATTAAAAATCACTTTCAAAAACTTCATCTTCATTTTCAAACTTGTCAAAATTCAAAATTTTTTTTTTAAATTTACTAGACATCGGGAATAAGAAATATCTAACTTAAGTTACCAAGAAAGAAAATGAAATTGTACTGTGAGGAATATAATATGAAGGAGAGAGGGGGGCTTTTTCAAGCCACGCACTGCGACCAGAGGTCTATTGTACTATAGGAATATAATATAGATCTGCAAATTATATTTAGAAGTTACTACAAACCTATTTTGACGACAGTAATCTTTATCTATGACAGTCAGTTGTGTTTCATATTAATGCGAAAATCCAAGAAAAGGAAGAAAAACAATATTTAGGTGGCCCATTCATTACCATGACATAGTGGCCCATTCAGCCCCACCTATACTTTTGGAATACATTTAGGTTTTTTGAGTACATTGAATTTAGATAACATCAAAATACATCTTAAGATTAGTTTATAGATATGGAAAGACTAGCTTATACATATGTATGCAGTGAAATACTTGGTACATTTTAGCTAGGAAATGTTTTACTAAAAAGGGAAAAACTTACTTTTCAGTCAGATTCTTGACCATGCCACTCTAGTTTGAAAATGGCTCAGCGCAAACGAATGAAAATTGGATGAG
>JAXGGA010005080.1:0-81518 GCA_038373865.1 Uloborus plumipes
ATTTTAAAGGTTCGAAAGTAGTTTATTGACATAAAGCTCTTTTATATTTAGATAATCTACCAGCTAAACCGTTGAGTGAATTCTAAAATGCTGTAAGCCAGAGAAAAACCTGTCGCACAAAAAATAAAATAAATAAGAATAAAAAATGAAATAAAAAAGGGCGAAACAAATTTGCAAGTAGCAAAGTAAGATGAAATTAGGGGAAGAATACAGTAGTAATTTATTCATATTTGTAACTATTTCAGAAACTTTTTTAATCGCTAATACGTTTTTGTTGCTCTTTTTTATTTAGACTTTTTCGGCATATTTAATTCTCGCTTTCTTATATTGGGGTACAAGTTTTATGTATAAATACGTTGTATTTTCGTTGTGTACTGTAAATTCCAAAAGAAATTTTTCGTTACATGCAATATACCGACAGCTCAGTTATGTTATCCAGAGACAGCAGTTTTGTCCTAACTAGGACTCATCGGTCCGGCATAAGCAATATCCAAGCTGAAGGTAAATCTTATTTCAGTTTAACTGAAAATACAAAAAAACTGCTTTTTCTCTTTGTCTAAAACTCCTTAGCTAACAGTTTTTTGGTACCTTCAACTTCACTAAAATAAGATGAGCCTCCAACTCGTTTTATGTCTATGCAAAGCTGATGAGTGCAAATTAGGATGAAACGGAAATCTCTTTATACCATAACTGGACTGTCGATAAATTGCGTGTAGTTCTGTCTTGCCGTCGCTTAAGGGCGGTAACTAACTGCTTAAATTTGTGAGTTGTTCATTTTTGCAAAAACTTCCTACATTTTTTCCGACATTCATCTACTGGTGTCTTAACTAATGTTAAAAATGTGGTTTATATGAAACTAAAACGTTACTTGTCTGATATTTCCCCTAAAACCACATTTAAACCACATTTGCTATGTGACTACTGAACTTTAGCTCCGTCTATACGTCTGCCGGTTTAACAATCTTAGTTGAGCATCTCAGTCGATGCAATTAAACGCATTGGTTACAAATAACTTTAACTAGTGGCGGTCATGAATTAAGCAATCGCAAATCGAATCTTTGGTAGAATAAGTAATTGACTTTACTGAAGGAAATAGTCTTAGAATTCCCCAATAATGTTAAAGTATTAGTGTAAGAAAACACAATTAAGTAAAAATCATTAAGCTAGAAATGGTTGGATCTATCTTTAACGTATGCTACAACATCATGGTCGTTTTAAAAAAATGCTTTAAAAATAATAAAATGAGTGATGCAAACTTATATACAGCTGTAGGACTTTGGGTCTGATCAATGAGGTTGATCTCGAGAAAATAAATCCTAACTAAAATTAAAAATAAATCAAGTAAATAAAACGGCCATTAGCTGAAACTAGAATTTCGCTTAGTTTGAAAATAACTAAAAAAAATTAGTCGCTGTTAAGCATGGTAAGTTTCGCCAAGCGGGAACTGCACTTAGTTTTTTTAATTCGTGCATTATGGACACAGCGACAACAGCGAAAATCCTTTAAATTTTACCACAGGCAAAGCCGTGGCGGGTAGCTCTAGTTAAAAAATAAGATTTATGTCAACAAATACAATGTTATTGAACAAGAGCTTACGATAAATGTTTTTATTGAAATAGTCTTCGAGAGTTTTTTAACTACCTTTTCTCTTAACCATATGCTGTATTTTCCATTTGTTTACTTTCCTATTTAACGAAATATATGCATAATAAAGAAAACTGACTGCTTTTACTTTTCATTTTTAAGCAATCAGTTGCAATCGAAACTAAAATGTCTCGTTACTTCAAAGTTAAAAAAAAAATACAAACCAACACATACAAGCAATTGCACTGGGCCTCAAAAAAAAGTAACTTTAGTTACGTAAGTTGAAAGGACGTACCAAAAGACATTCTTTTTCTTTTACCAATACTCGGTTTCACTTTCCCATTCAACAACCTAACATATTTGGTCTCAAGAGCAGTAACTTTTTCATAAGATACATAATAACAAACATTTGTGAAACACAATTCCTTGTTTTAAATTATCAATTAGCGCTTAACTTCAAGAGTTTCTTTTTTCGTTTTAAATTTCTTCCATTATCAAAAATTTCCGCTCCTTCAAATACAGATGATGTAGAAAAAAAAAGAATGTAAAGAACAGCAGATAAAACAAACGAATTGACGTTACCTTCTTTCATAGCAAATTATGCAAATACTTAAGTAGATTAAGGCTTCTGATTGAAGTGCTTCAAAAAGTCTATCTTTTTTATGTAATCCTTTGCAACTGGCATAATTGCTGATTTCTGGAATGCCGTTTATGTATATGTAGCTGTGTGTGTATGTGTGTGCGTGTGTGGGGGGCTGACATGAAAGCCCTCATTCCCTTTTCAGCAAATCTGCTAAATCAGGCCACTGAATGAAAGTGACTACAGGGTGTCTTGACAAATTTTGAAGCAATTTACAATATTACTTAAAAATCGCTGCTTTTTAACGAAAATAAAATTCTGTTATATTTAATTCTATTGCCTTTCATATTACCCTCAATAATTTCATGAAACTTCCACTTGCATAAAAATTTACCCTTTTGTAAAAACTGATCTCCCCACAGCGTAGCTGAGTAAAGTACAATAAATTACATAAGTAATTTTAAAGCTTTGACAAAGCTTCTTTTTACCCATAGCTAGTGCAAAGCTTCAAAAAATTGCCCAGGTGTAAACAAGGATATACATTCTAATTGATTCTTTTTTATTATTTTAATTTTTTTTTAAAAAACAAATCTTTCTTTGTTGTGAAAATAACACTTCGTCAAGAAAAATATAGAAAATGTATTTTCTGAAATTGTTAAACATTACTTTTTATAAAAGTTCAGCAATTTAGACAAATAACAGAATATATTCGCAAGACTAACAAAAAAACTAAACTTACAAAAATTTAAAACCAAATATTTGAGGAAAAGCATGTTATTTTATGCAATGCTACTGAAGGGTCTTATTTTAAAGTAGTAAATATTGACTTCATATCTTACTTCAGAAGAAGAAAATTGTCTCACCCTTTAATGGTCTACGAACAAAGAAAATACAAGTAGTACAATAAAACAGAAACAAAGAATTTTAGAATGACTCTTTTAAGACTTAAGTAGCATTTGTAACTGGGAATACTTTTTCACTGTCTGTTTTTTTTTCTCACATAGATATAACGATTCTTGAAATATTGTTTTAAATTTTAAACAGTTAATGAAACAGGGCTAAATTGCCTATGTGTACTACCAAGGCTTCACTCGATAACGTTTTATACGTTACGACTTTTATAAGACGCTATCTAGTGAAACCTTGGTACTACGCAATACAGCATAAATGTCACTCAGTTGTTTCAAAGACATATCAAGGCGTAACAAGTTTGGAAATTTTGCGTCTTCTCCATGGAAACCGTACGAAAGAAAACAGCTCCATTCTTTTTTATGCACTTTCACTTGAGGCATTTCATTTATTTTATGTTCATCGAATCAAGCTTACGCTTTTTTATTCATCGAATTATCATCATCATTTTTTTCATCGAATTAAGCTTACGCTATTTATATCCTCATGCCTCAGTTATTTCTTAACGTTTTGAGAAATAACTGAGTCAAACTTTCTCAGCGTTCTTTGAATGAAGTCATACATTAATAAAGCAAAAATTCCTAAGACAAAGTTGTGCTTTTTCGCCGTTGATTTTTCAATAGAATGATAGTTTACGCACAAAGCAATTTTGACCGTTTGCATTTAACTATTGTTGCAAAAGCTCAGTGGGGAAAAAGTCCACAGCGCCGTAACTATGATAACCATCAGGGGAAAAGTGCGGAGAGTGGGAAATTAATTTTACTTTGAGACCCCAACTCTCTTTAAACAGGGCATAGTAAGACGCAATTACATGTTATTGATTTCTGAATGAAGTGGAACATTTAAAATAATAAGGTGTTAAAACTACATTTAATACGTAGTCAAAAGCAAAAACAATTTCTACTAAACAAGTTTCGAATTAACGAAGTTAACAAATTTCTTTTTTGGGAATCGTTCGTTAGCTTTCTTATAGCACAAAGCAAAATTTTTCATTTCTCTTTCAAGCCGTTCCAAAGTAATGAAATTAAAAGGAAATGTACGAAAACATTAGTCTTAGTTTTCGTGAACTAAATTGAGACTGATTTGTGTCTAAACACTACATTGATCAGAGGTATTTCTAGACCATATTGAGAAATTACTTCCAAAATTATAGGTATGTTTTTAAATCAAAAATTCAGACGCAACAGTTAAAAACTAAATATTTACTAATGAATATTTTTAAGAAAAATTTGAGAATCCAGAATGCTCTCAAAATGTACTCGTGGATATAGTAAAAATTTGCTATGATACTTAAAATAAAAAATCTGGTATGGACCCCACACTACTTCCTTTTACGTGTAAATTTCTTAGTAGTTGCCTTAAGTGTTAAAAAAAGTGCTTGGAGTGAGCAAAAAAATATTTTGCAATGGTTAATTTTCTAAATATTGCTGATTTTAATATCATTCAGTGAATTTTTCGCAAAATATCGCCAATAGCGCCAAGTTGAACCCAAATTCGAAAAATATTTTTTTCGCCAAATTTGTCGCCAACTTGGCGATATGTCGCCAAGTTGGCGTCAAACGGCGACCAAAAGCTTGGCGACATATCGCCAAGTGGTCGCGCCAATTCATATCACTTGAGTCTGCATTGAAATTAACACTGATTTACCCCAAAAAAGGGGTAAAACACCCCCTTGGGAACATTCAAATGCAACCACAAGGGGAGGTGCACAACTAGACCATCCTCAGAGCCTACATACCAAGCTAGAAGCTTCTACGACATATAGTTTTTGAGTTATGCGACCCACATACGCACACACGTACATACAGACGTCATGAGAAAACTCGTCGTAATTAACTCGGGGGTGGTTGAAAAAAATTTTTCGGCTGCTTATATGTTGCTAGGTACATATACACGTGCTGACAGGTCAAAAAAACTAAGGAATTTTCATTCGGGGGTGAGCAAAATCAAAATTTAGACTCAAATTTGAGTGATTTTTTTTTCGCGATCACAATACTTCCTTTACTACGTAAAAGGAAGTAAAAAACAAACTAAAGCGATCTTTTTAGAGTAGATAAAGTCATTTGCACTGCTATTGCAAACGATTTTATCTAATCTCAGATATTGTTGTGTTAGATTTATGTGATAAAAAATCTAATACTTTAAGTAATTTTAGAAAAGTAGCTGAGAAGAGTAGAAAATAGCTATCTTCATTTTCATTTTACCCTCACCTGATCCTGAGGAATGAAGGTGAAATAATAATTTTCAAGTCAAAAAAAAAAAAAAAACCTACTCGTCAAAATCAACTGAACACTAAACTAGTGTCAAAAAATACACAAAACTGTGTAATAAGTAAATAGCAGAATTGCAAAAAAAAATAAATAATATGTAAATATTTTTAAATGAAGGCTTAGAACGTTTCTTATTTTACCTTAAAAGCAGAACTTAATATTCAACCTCATATTATTCTCATGTTCTTATTTAAAAAGCTGTCTCCCAAATTCAAATTTGCAAGGTGTTGTGGTTACTACATTAAAAAATACTGCAAGACGTACCGAAAATATCCTAATAATATTCCCCAGACTTTTTTTTCACATTTGTTGGTTGTTACACGGAAACAATGGAAACCAAAGAATGTTAGTAGTAAAAGTAGCTCACTCTACGCATCTCCAAACGAAAGAATTTAATTAGCGACTCGGACGGAAGTCTACCGAGAAAAACCAGGACCACAGCTGTTATGTGGCAACACTTAATCTCTCGTTTTGCTCCTCAGCAACTTTAATTTATCTTCATATTATGTCATGGAAATTTTCTGCCCAGTTTCGCTGATGTAGTAAGCCATCACCATTTTGTCAAAAAATGGGTCTGTTGTAAGCGTTTCTGGGTTGAAAATCGTGTCAAGGCAGCACCTAATTCAACAAAAAAAAATGAGTTATGTTAAAAAAATGCATTTTTTCTCAACTGTAAATACTCACAATAATAATAATCATTACAAATTTATTACAAGTATTTTACTAAAATAATTTTTCAACCGTATCAAAGAATGAAGGTACACACTAACTAAAAATACATCAAAATGTATAATTCTTAAACAGTATACAGGGTGTTCCAAGTCAACCTTCATGACCTCTATTTCCTCAACCGTTCGTCCTAGATGCATACTTCCAATTGCAAATTTGCTCGAAATGAGGTAGAGAGTTAAAATATTGAAAGTTTGAAGCGAAAAAATAATTCAGTCAAAAAATACGAAATCTAACTTTTTAAAGGGACTCCGGGTCCCCAAACTTATATTTAGGGAAAGAATCTCCATTGAAAAATAATACTAACACAAAAAAAAAAGACATTTATGAGATCAAAATTCGCGGAGATATTCCAGTTTTAAATGCGCAGGGCCCGTAAACAAATTGACAAAAGAAAATTTTCGCCCTGCCCGAGGAATAACCAGCTTTTAGATTAGGTACGATAATGAAATTTGTTTCGTCCATGTCAGAAAACATTCGCTTCTCATTGCATTCCAAAATAAATACAGATGCTACAAGACTAAAAAACATAACAAGACAAGGTAAATTATTATACAAGTTTATACAAAGATATTAAACACACGAAATATGTGAAATCTAAGAAATAATATACAAAATTAAACACAGAAATTTTACATTGCTTTCTTGCAAATTAAATAAAAATAAAAACAAAATCTGCGAAAACAATGTGTTAGAAATGAATATCATTTGTTTTAATCGATTATAATAGCTGCTCAAAATGTTTTCCTTATACTAAAACACATAGTTGAATGCGTGATAAGAATTCTTATTGTACGTTTTGAAGCATTACTGGAGTGACACATTTCGCTGCGCATAAAATGCGGTTCTGCAAATCGATTTTACTCAATGAATCTACCTCGTAGACTTTACTTTTTAAAAAACCCCAGAGGAAAAAATCAAGAGGACTGGGGATCGAGGGGGTCATTCCAAAAGACATGATATTAGTATTAAACATACTTCGTAGAAGTGCTCTAAAAGTTGCTGGTTCATGTGCCGGTGCCCCGTAATGCTGAAACCAAATTTTACTAATTTTACGAATTTCGTGCGTATATAGCCCCCCAAATCACTTAAAATAGCGCTAGTGTAAAGTGGTATAAGTCATAAAGTTTCATGTTTCATTTCTCCATGGATTTTGTTCGCACAAATGTCATTTTTTTGTGTTAGTATTATTTTTCAATGGCGATTCTTTCCCTAAATATAAGTTTGGGGGCCCGGAGCCCCTACAAAAAGTTAAATTTCTTATTTCTTAATCAATTATTTTTTTTTTTATTCAAACTTTCCATATCTTTCAAACTTTCCATATCTTTCAAACTTTCCATCCTCCTCATTTCGAGCAATTTTGAAAATAGAAGTATGCATCTAGGACGAACGGTTGAGGAAATAGAGGTCATGAAGGTTAACTTGGAACACCCTGTATATTCAAAATAATCAGACCATAAATTTCGAAGCTGCTGCAAATACTTGTTTCGTAATAAAAAGAAACCCCTTTGTCATTGAAACCTCGAAACACGTATGTGCAATTGTTTGAATAACTGCATTACTTAGGGAGTTTTAAGCGTTTTTCGCTCTGAAAAAATGAGACAATTTATTTTTTTAATGCTCTGTATTAAAATGTTTAAATTTTACGGAAACTTTTAAGGAAAAAATATTGCATAAAAAGGAAGTAAATCTAAAATCCAATAAATTACATTGCTATCAAGCTTTCAAAGTTCAATTCATTAATCAGATTGCACTTAATAGCAAAAATTGAACCCTATCTTTATCTTCCACTGCAAAAGTTCAGGAGTCTTACAATGTTTTGAGTATTTGTTTTATTAATTTCTTTACTTTGTCTTGTGCAAACAAATTCCCTCCACAAATTTTTAGAATTCTTATTTTGAGAACGATTTTTTTAGTTTTTCTGATCATATGCACTTAATTCTAAAACAGCTGATAAGCACTTAATTTCGGGGCAAACCTAACATGGCAGCGTCGTACACTAGGTGGCCAAAAGTATCCGGACACTTTCAAAAATTCACATTTTTACATATAGCTGGAGAAATAAGTGATCAATTGTTCTTTAACTTTAGTCATACAAAATATAGGCTTCACCGAACATTTCCAAGTTGAAATTAAATTACCCTTGCATTTGGGGGACGATAAGAAGGGGGGTCGAAAGAATAACCGCTTTTTGACCATAACTCTTTGAAAATAGCTCGGAATAAGCTATGCATTTCAGTAATTAATTAGCATACTATGTATAAAAACTATACAAATTCAAATGAACGCACCACTCTTACTTCCGAAGATATGAAACATTTTTTAGAAAACGGCAATTTTATTTGAAGGGTTTTTGCTCATAACACGCAGAGTTTTTGATCAAACCTTATCAAAACTTCAGGAAAGATGACAAAATACAAGAGAAAGAACATACTAAAACAGTTTTTAAAAATATTAAAAATCCGATGAGATATGAACGTTAAAAGGAAAAAAAATTTCACGGCGCATGCGCGAACGACAGAAATTTATAACTACAAAAATATTGTAGCCTGGTATATACTGCATCTTATAAAAAAAGTTCCAGTTGAATATCATGAAAATTGAAAAAGATATCAGCGATCTAGTGAACTGTATTTCATTCATTCGCAGACAATACATACATAGTGAGGGTCTGTCCACAAAGAGCTATTTTTAAAATAAAGGTTATTTCGTCATCGTTCAAAACCAACGTTTCAAGGGGTCTCCGGATACTTTTGGCCACCTACTTATAAGGTCTTTTTGGCCGAATGGGCGAAATGTGACTTCTATGCCAAATATAAATTTTTAAACAGTATACAATTTAACATTGAAAAATATGCTCGATTGTCCCCACACTATTTGTGAACAACCCCTCTCCATTTATGAATTGACTGCAAATGAATGAATTACAGCTCACTAGATCGCTGATATCTTTTTCAATTTTTACGATATTCAACTGGAACTTTTTTTATAAGATGCAGTATACACCAGGCTACAATATTTTTGTAGTTATAAATTTCTGTCATTCGTGCATGCGTCGTGCAAAATTATTTCTTTTTAACGTTTATATCTCATCGGATTTTTAATATTTTTAAAAACCGTTTTAGTATGTTCTTTCTCTTGTATTTTGTCATCTTTCCTGAAGTTTTGATAAGGTTTGATCAAAAACTCTGCGTGTTATGAGCAAAAACCCTTCAAATAAAATTGCCGTTTTTTAAAAAATGTTTCATATCTTCGGAAGTAAGAGTGGTACGTTCATTTGAATTTGTACAGTAATTATACATAGTATGCTAATTAATTACTGAAATGCATAGCTTATTCCGAGCTATTTTCAAAGAGTTATGGTCAAAAAGTGGTTTTTCTTTCGACCCCCCTTTTTATCGTCCCCCAAATGCAAGGGTAATTTAATTTCAACTTGGAAATGTTCGGTGAAGAATATATTTTGTATGACTAAAGTTAAAGAACAATTGATCACTTATTTCTCGAGTTATATCTAAAAATGTGAATTTTTGAAAGTGTCCGGATACTTTTGGCCACCTAGTGTATTACTATGAACAGGATGTGCGTAGCCTTCACAACGCTGCCAGGTTAGGTTTGCCCAGCGTCTCCAAAATACTAAACTTTAGGAGCCGGGCGGTACACATGCTGTACCATACGTCTTTTTTTTTTTTTTTTTAGAGAGAACGGGGTTGACATTTTCACTCGAACCCTTTGAAGCCGGGGATTTTGTCAAGGTTTCATACATCTGGTACGACAGTTTATACCTTTTCTTTTTAATGGAAAACAAATCTGTGGTTCAACTGTCGTACTAGGGGAGAGTGGTAATGAATGGGCCATGGTGATGAATGAGCCACTAACAAAATATGAAAAAGTATTTGCATGATTTTTTTTTTTGATGCCACCAATAGATGTAGCTATTTGTTCTAATAAACTCATCCGATTTTCATTCGTTTGCGCCGAGCCATTTTCAAACTAGAGTGGCATGGTCAAAAATCTGACTAAAAAGTAAGTTTTTTCCCTTTTTAGTAAAACATTTCCTAGCTAAAATGTACCAAGTATTTCACTGCATACATATGTATAAGCTAGTCTTTCCATATCTATAAACTAATCTTAAGATGCATTTTGATGTTATCTAAATTCAATGTACTCAAAAAACCTAAATGTATTCCAAAAGTATAGGTGGGGCTGAATGGGTCACTATGTCATGGTAATGAATGGGCCACCTAAATATTGTTTTTCTTCCTTTTCTTTGGATTTTCGCATTAATATGAAACACAACTGACTGTCATGGATAGATTAAGATTACTGTCGTCAAACTAGGTTTGTAGTAACTTCTAAATATAATTTGCAGATCTTTAATATATTCCTATAGTACAATAGACCTCTGGTAGGAGTGCGTGGCTTAAAAAAGCCCCCTTCTCTCCTTCAATTATATTCCTCACAGTACAATTTCATTTTCTTTCTTGGTAACTTAAGTTAGATATTTCTTATTCCCGATGTCTAGTAAATTTAAGAAAAAATTTTTGAATTTTGACAAGTTTGAAAATTAAGATGAAGTTTTTGAAAGTGATTTTTAATATTATTTTTGAAATATATAAATTTTGTTAAATCATAGTGTGTATTGAGTAAAAACCCGAAAAAGCGACGTTTAAAAACACAAATAGATGAAGTTAAAATTGGCGAACATGTTTCAAAAGCCTAAAGCATGTGGGATGCATAAACTTTCGAACCGCAGTGCATCCCACAAAAAACCCAGTGTTCCTTCCACCAATTTCGTTGTCTTACCATTTTATTCAAAAATATCTCCTCGCATTTCCAGAATACTCAGCAAGTTCGATTTTCATGTCATTTACAGACCCATCAACAAACTAACTTTTTCCAAGTTAAAAGACCCCATCCAACCATTTGATCAGTGGGGCATTTATCACATAAAATGTGAATGTCAAATTGGTTACGTCGGACAGACCCGAAGGGCGCTAAAATTTAGGTTAAAGGAACATGAAAATTATGTTAAAAAGAACGAACTCTCAAAATCCTCAATCGCGAAACACTGTTGGGAAATGGGCCATAGATTTGTTTTCTCCGAAGCTAAAATTATTTGCAGACCTTCAACTGTTGGCGAGTTGGATTTCTTAGAAGCCTTTCATGTTCATAAAAATTTAAGTAATATTTGTAACGAATCTTTTGCAGTTCCACACATCTCGCCAATTTTACTTCATGCTTTTAAATTTTCTGACAACGCAACGCCAAATCAGGACTCGGCACACGCTGACACCTGATTGGCCTAGCTTTTGCTCCTTTGCTATTTAAACTCTCCCGGCACTTTGTTTCTTTCCATTTCTTGCTTGGCGCTGAAGAAGGAAGCTTTAGGCTTTTGAAACATGTTCGCCAATTTTAACTTCATCTATTTGTGTTTTTAAACGTCGCTTTCTCGGGTTTTTACTCATTTTAACACAAAGTGAACTGCTTTTAATAATAGTGTGTATTATCTGTTATTTTTTTAATATATATTTGATCTTATTTATTTCTTACAATCTCATTATTTAGTCATTTTCCTGCTACAAATGGTATGCATCGGTTTTATTTTAATTGCATCAGTTTTGATGTTTATATAATTTTAAATCAGTATGATTTTGTATCATCATGTCAAGTGCCACATTTATTTTGTCATATTCAGCAAATAAAAGATTAAATCCACATGTTTTCATTAAATTCATTTAGTGGCCCATTCCTTACCTTCGATGGCCCATTCAACCCCATAGGTGGGGTTGAATGGGCCAGATTTCAAAATTTTTATTTTCTATTATAATTATTATAGACAGGTGCTAATCCAAGTTTTATGACTTTTTTAGATAGCCAGATAAGTAAAGTAACTAAAACATCAATTTAGAGTTAAAACAAAGTGTTAGAAAAAATTACAAAAATTCAAAACCAAAAAGTGGCCCATTCATTACCACTCTCCCCTACCTAAATCGAAAGAAAAATTTCTGTATGAACAGCCCGGATCCAAAAGGCTAAATGCCTATATTTGCTTCTCTACGGGAGACATTGGTTCCACTTTGAGTGCCACCTTGCGACATTCCAATGATGCAGTTATTCTGGTGACAAATTCAAACAATATTCTAATTAAATTTCTTGATTGACTAATTTTTAAATTTAAATTTAGAAATCAACCAATCGTTAATTTATCTTATCTCGAAGACTCCGATAGATGGCAGTACGTTGTGAACCAACAGAGAAATTTTGCTCTGTACTAAAAAGCAGTAGGCATTTAGTATTAGGAGGCGTTAGTTGGCCCCATTATAGTCAAAACGCACATTTCCTTAAGGGTAATTATTCCACCATTGCGGAGCTAATAATCAAATTTTGAACATGAATGTTTTTTTTAATCAAAGAACCAGCACTAAAATTTAAGATCGCACAAATAACATAAAATTGTACAAAACAAAAGAAATTGTAGATTTTTATCTGACCAAATTGTAATTATGTGTGTTTAAAGTTTGATTGTAGAGCCCGTAGTAGTGGAATATACCTTAAGCTACGCAAGCAAAATGAAACAAAACATTAAAAGTTTCTTTGGATTAAAAAAAAATGAATGATAAAATGAAAATAAAAGGAATATACTATTATTGAATTCAACCAGAGGTGAAGAATATTTGCAGCGGTTTTCAAATTCAAACACATAATTATAAACCTCTTCTAAAAATGTTCATTTCGTAAAGATTACTTTGTCTTAAAAAATCTAAAAGATTTTAACTAGGTTGAATAAAGTTACTTCAACACTTTTTTTTTTATTTCTCAGAATAATTTCCGTGTTAAAAATGTTAAGTTTCAAGTTTAACAACGTACTAAATCTTTGAAAAGAAATTCTTCATTACGTCGCTAGTTAGAAGCTTTGATAAAACTTCGGCAAAACTTCACAGAGTTCTGCTAAAATTTAATTTACCCGAGGACTTAATTTGCTACAAGGCTGAAAGAAATGATTTAGGGCGCCAAGTATAAGATCAATCAGTAGGGTCTGAATTCACTTCACTTCAAATTAGTTTGAAGGGGATTCTCGAGAATTTCGCTATAAGAAACACAATTTAAGTGCTAATTAAATAGTTATAATGTACTAAAAAATGTTACTTGTACATTTAAGTATAGTGTGTAAGCAATTCCTGAGACAAATAGGCGTTTTCTTTATTTGTTTAAAAGTTGCAAAATTTCATTCACGCGCACTCTTTGTCCAGAATATTAGATCAATTGCTGCCATTTTTCGTACGGAATGAAAGAATAATATGTGGCAAGGAATTAATGATTAGAAGATAAAAATTAAACTGTTTCGTCTGCACTTCAAATTCACTGGAATAAATCAAATATTTAATATTACTTACATTTAAATGCTTCTTTATAATATTTTATTTTTCTACATTCAACCAAATGACAACTGTGTTTGGAAAATTTTGATGTCTACCAATAAATATTTATAAAAGTATCTCCGTAGTCTCTCTTTAATGTGTGATCGTTGAGTTTTACCATTAGTAAAAGGGATCAGCTGATTTCTTAGCGATTCTATAAAAAATCAAAAGAACACAGCCTTACAATTTTTGTTGTCTAAAATTAAGAAGAAGTCTAAGCAAAAAAATTACGCTTTCTTTACAGAAGTTAAAAATGTGATTAAATATTTTTTTTATTCACATACTTAACTTTTAATTGAAAGCTTTTTAAATACGATTTGGTTTATTATAATTAAATTTGTGCATATATTTCTGCATTCATTTCTTTGACATAAATATGTAATAACATAGTAGAGACCTTCAACCTGTACTTGGTAGAAAAAAAAGCTCATCTGTACATACGTAGAAAAAAGAGGGACAACATTTGCCAGCCAAATTTAGAAGCCAATATAATTTGAAGGCACCTAAAGGATGTGTTTATATTGGTGATTATTTGCAAGTTTGGGTTTCATGAAAGCATTTTATAATCGTTCTAACAATTAGGGAGTTCTTTTTATGAATTCCATAAGAGCTAAAACAAAAAAAAACTAAAATAATCCCAAGTGGTCTAAAGGGTGAGTTTTTTAATTGAGTTGGACAATTTCGAGGATGTATGGTGGTATTTTATAAGCGTCCAAAAATTCTGGGAGTTGAGCAGTACGTTACCACCAGTAATGCAGAACTACATGTCATATGCCACCAACTCGGCCATGCCACTCAGAGACAGCAGTTTTGTTCTCATTAGTACTCACCAGTCTGGTTTAGACAGTAGAAGATGTTTTCTGCTTCAAGTTCGGTTGTTGTCTAATCCGGACTGATGTGTCGTAATGAGGACGAAGCTGCGGTCTCTGAATGGCATGACCAAGCTGGCGCTGCATTACGTGTAGTCTGACGGTGCTATTTCGGCGTTCTAAAAGAAACAAAATAAGAAACTAAAACAACTCCAAAGAGCCGAAAGAATGAATTTATTGATTAACGTTTTTACAAATGTCTCTAGCTGAGCAGTAGCAAAATTAACGGAAGCCTTTCAAGACTATCGATTTCAGATTCATTAACATTCAAATTTTCTCATCTTCAACCTTCCTAAAATACCTTTCCAAAGCTCGTCACCAGCTTTTGGGCTATTAAGCTCACCGAATTCACGGATTATCAATCATTAACAAAAAATATTCTAATGAGTTGCTAGTACAGTATAGGTTAAAATAACCGTCAGTAAGTATCACAAAACTGTACATGTTTTACTTACTCACACTTAAAGGATAGGCTTATACTGAATGTTGTGCATCTTGGTCTAACAAGTTAAAGATAGATTTTAACTAGGATACAGGGTGACCAATAAGTAAAGAACTGATGCTAAAATTTATTTTCTCAAAAGTTATTGACTCAAAAAGTTTTGTTTAAATTGAAGGGGCAAGTAGATAAAGTTGATATGGGACAAATTTTTAAGTTTCTAGAAAAAACTTTCAAAAAAAATATTGTGTTATTTTTTTAATGGATTTTTCTCAACGGGTAAAACGGGGTCATATTTTCAGTTACCAACCATTTCTGTGACTAAGGGGATATGATACTGATGGACTTATCAAAAACCTTCATCCATGGTAAAACGTAAGTTTCAAAAATTGTCCTTTATCCACTTACCCCTTCAATTCTAAAAAAAAGTGCAATACATTGGAATTCGTTTAATACATTTTCGATGTATTTTTCAAAATTAGATTTTATATGGCACAGACGAATTGCGAAATTATGCATGATTCGCTGAAGAGTCCAAGTTTCAATGCTCTTCTAATTCCTGTCTGAATACAGGCCCGTCATTCCGGGGGGTGGGGGGAAAAGGGGTAAAATGCCTCCACCCTGACTTTGAGAAATCAATGTATTTACAAACATACAGTGGGCGTGCTTTGTGTTGATTTCCGATTAAATTGCATTGTATTTTCACCCCCCCCCCCTGGCCTGGAAAAACTTGAAATGACGGGCCTGTCTGAATAGCAGTTTTCCAGTCTTCGTTGCTCTTGGGGTTTCCAGCGTAAACTGTGTTTTTAATGTAACTCCATAAAAACTTCCTGTAGTCACAAATTAACTACTGTTGTTCAAAAATACATTCGAACAACGAAAATGCTCTCAGAAACGTTACATCTTGATATTTGCACTCAACCAAAGCAAACCAAAGCCAACTCCTTGAGGGACTACGCAAAAATAATCCCTTCAACGCACCAAACCTAATCTCTAATTTTGGACTTGATACGCCAAACAGTTTTCGAGAAATTGAGTTATTTTTAACGCTTTACTTTCTGGTCACTCTTTTTTAATACGTTTTTATTAATTTAACATGTGGGTTTGTATGTATATATGTAACTGAATAAAAGATGAAATTCACATTCTTTACGAATATAAAAGTAATATATTTAATGCTATTATTAATACTAAAGACTAAACTATTTACATGTTGATGTATTACAAGTGTTTCAGTTGTTTGTATGTAACTCTGAATTAAAGATAAAATTCACGTTCTTTGAAAATATGCAAGTAATACATTTAATACTATTATTAATACTTCAGGCTAAGCTATATTATACACTGAAGTGACAAAAGTCATGGGATACCTCTTAATATCGTGTCGGCCCTCCTTTTGCCCGGCGAAGTGCAACAACTCGACGTGGCATGGACTCAACAAGTCGTTGGAAGTCTTCTGCAGGAATATTGAGCCATGTTGTCTCGATAGACGTCCATAATTGTGAAAGCGTTGATGGGGCAGGATTTTGGGCACGAACAGACCTCTCGATGGTGTCCCATAAATGCTCAATGGGATTCATGTCGGGCGATCTAGGGGGCCAAATCATTCGTTGGAATTGTCCAGAATTTTCTTCAAATCAATTGCGAACAGTTGTGGCCCGGTGACATGGCGCATTGTCATCCATAAAAATCCCATCGTTGTTTGGGTACATGAAGTCCATGAATGGCTGCAAGTGATCTCCAAGTAGCTGCACATAAGCATTTCCAGTCAATGTTCGGTCCAGTCGCACTAGAGGACCAAGTCCATGCCATGAAAAAACAGCCCACACCATTACGGAGCCACCACCAGCTTGAACAGTGCCTTGCTGACAGTTTGGGTCCATGGCTTCGTGGGGTCTGCGCCACACTCGAACCCTACCATCGGCTCTTACCAGCTGGAATCGTGACTCATCGGACCAGGCCACGGTTTTCCATTCATCTAGGGACCAACCGATATGCTCACGTGCCCACGAGAGTCGCTGCAAGCGATGTCGTTCTGTCAGTAAAGGCACTCGAGTCGGTCTTCTGCTGGAATAGCCCAAGAAATCCAAATTTCTCCGCACAGTTCTAGCAGACACGTCCATTGTACGTCCCACATTGATTTCTACGGTGATTTGACGCAGTGTTGCTTGTCTGTTAGAATTTACGACTCTTTGCAGACGTCGCCGGTCTCGATCTTTAAGTGCAGGCGGTCGACCACTGCGCTGTCCATGGTGGGATGTTATGCCTGAAATTTCATACTCTCGGCACACTCTTGACACAGTGGATCTGGGAATGTTGAATTCTCTAACGATTTCCGAAATGGCATGACTCATGCGTCTAGCTCCAACTAACATTCCGCGTTCAAAGTCTGATAATTCACGTCGTGCGGTCATCATCACGTTAAAACCTCTTCACATGAATAACTTGAACAGAAATGAAAGCTCTGTAAAAGCACTGCGCATTTATACCTGTTCTATGCGATGCTACTGCCATCTGAAAATTTGCATATTGCTATCCCATGACTTTTGTCACTTCAGTGTATGTTGATGTATTATAAGTGCATGTAAGCTTAACGAACATTCAATAGTTTTGAATACTCTTTTTAGTTCGAATAACTCTAAAAGCGTATTGTTTAGTTTTTTTTTTTAAATATATTTAGGATTGTTTAGAAATATAAATTTGCAATGCATCAGCAAAAATGCTTTTGGTACACCAAAATTTCGGTTTGTCCAGAGTATCCGAATAACTGATCGCGCACTACAGTAAAAATCTACAGCAATATCATCGTCATACGCGTAGATTTAACTATTGAGGTAAAACTCAAGCATCACAGAAATTAACGACACGCCACTCTACTACTGAAAATGCAATTACGACGAAAAGAAGGGAAAAGTCAAACAGAATTAGATCTCTGAAAGATTGACACGAGACATTCCTAATTAGAACAACAACATGCGCGGTATATTGGCTCCTGAATGTTTGTCGTAACGCAGTAATATTAAAATACGGCAAACGTAATTAGTATTGAATAATGTCAGCCTCAGGAATGATTCCAAAAGAGAGAGAGATGATGTTGTGTGTATTGAATTTAGTGAAAATGACTTTTATTTATGAAATACACTAGTGAAAATCTTGGTTTTGAAGGATTCTTGCATTTATTGCAAGCGCTTGAAGCGCAATTTGATTAGAAAGTTTTGTTCAAATTAACAGATAAACATGCTCAATAAAACAATGATGTTAATAATAATAGTAATGCTAACGACAGCAATAATAATAATGACAATTTTTTTTTCATTATCATTTTTATTATTTTTTTTATTATTTTGCTATTGTAACTTTTATTATTATTATTAATATTTTTATTATTATTATTATTTTTATTTTATTATTATTATTTTACTATTATTATTTTTATTTTATTATTATTATATTATTATTATTATTTTTATTTTATTATTAATATTATTACTATTATTTTATTGTTTTCATTATTATTTTACTATTAATATTCTTATTTTTATTTTTATTATTAGTATTAATATTGTTTTTATCATTATTTTTGCTTTCTTTTTCTTTTTTCTCTTTAATACTACTTATTATCTTATTATTATTTTTATAATAATAATGATTATTAGGGTGGAGCGAAAAAAACGAAGTTTTTATTTTCGAATCGTAATATTGCGGAAAAGTTGCGATTGGTGAAGACTTACAAAACAAAACAAAAATTTTTGAAATCGGATAATATCTTCCGATCCCGCAACGAGCCTGAAATTTTGAAAAAAATAAAATTTTTCATGTTTTCTTAGTAGTTTTTTAAAAAATGATTTTCAATGTTTCATTTTAACAGAAATAAATTAGTGTTTAAGAGTAATATAGTGCTTTTTAAAAGGCTTTATGCATGATACCGGGGAAGAAAAAAAATAGAACAGCTTCAAAAAAAAATTTTAGTTCCTATAAAAAAGCTGAAATTCCCCAATTTTTTGATTTTTCTGACTTGTTCCTGGAGCCGAAGGTATTATTCGATTTCAATGTATTTTTTTACATTTCAGAAGGCTTCACCAATTGTAACTTTTCCGTCCCAGAGCATTAAAATGAAATATTGAAAAACATTTTTTTAAAAACTACTAAGAAAAGATGAAAATTTCCTTTTTTTCAAAATTTCAGGCTCGTTGCGGGATCGGAAGATATTATCCAATTTAAAAAAATTTTGTTTTGTTTTGTAAGTCTTCACCAATTGCAACTTTTCCGCACTATTACGATTAAAAAATAAAAACTTTGTTTTTTTCGCTCCACCCTAATGGCGTTTAAGTTTTGATTTAATTTTTCCGCTCTTATTTATTTTAAAGATTTGCAGATCTACATTTAATCAGTGTCAACAGAAACGTCTTTAAGGTGTAAGAACTGACATGAAATGAATGGTATAATATAAGCAAGAGTATTAGATGCGACAGAACCTTTTGATTTATTATTTTAGTTACTTCAAATATCGATATACCGCTTACACTAATTACGCAAATAATAATACAATATGTAGATCTGAATCGATAATGATATACATCCTAGACATAAGCGCAGCTGTGTGCTTCTACACTGCACAAGCAGGAAAGCATCCTGGAAAAACATCTAGCTATTCATAAGTTAAACTTTTTAACTAAACAAACTCAGAGTTTCCATCGTTTGCTAAGTTGTAAAATAAGCTAGTAGGGGATAACGACAAGTCTCTTAAGTTCCGTATCAAAGAACACGAGAATTGTATCAAGAAACTGGATTGTAAACGCTCCTCCATTGCACAACATTGTTGGTCCTGTAATCATAATTTCGATTTTTCTTCCGCTAAATTTATTAATAGGTATTCTTCTATTTATGATTTAGATTTTCGGGAATATTTTTACATCTGGAAAAATTCGAATCCAGTGGTTAATGATTTGTCGAGCACACCCTCTTTTCCTGTTATTTGAAAATCCTTCCTTTAAAAAACGTATGTGTCCATAATTTTTTTCCGTACATAGACAGTTTTCAATCATTTTTTCTCTACGAAAAGATTTTTAATTCAATTAGGCATTAACAATGACTAAATACTACTCAAAACTCATTTTCAATCAGATCGAATAAGTTTTCTTACTCTTTAAGCTCCTGACACCTCTATTAACTGCCATCTTAGTAAACAAGAAATACAACATCAAACCAGGCCCTTTTAATAGCTTATTAAAATACAACAAGCCACCTTCACCTCATCCCGAGTTAAAATATGATTTATCTCAAAAGGACACGAAGTTTCTGTTATAACTTTTCCAGCAACGAGCCGCATACTTTCATGCGCCAAGAATACCTTTTGCGGCAAACTTATCTATCTTTCATATTTTCGCAGCACCGTCAGCTCCATAAATCAACTCGAAAGTCGTTAACGTTGTGCAGAATAACTCCGGGAATCATTTAACAAAGAAACTTGTTAAATGTAACATTAGAACATAATCATTTTTCATAGCTTCCTGAGCAGCATGGTGCATCACAAAAATGGTAATATTTGCAGAAGTTGTTGTGTTACGACTCTTCTTTATATGTTGTCATGCCTATTCTTATGCGTATAAATAAATAATGCTATGCTTATTAGCATTCTGAAACAAGATATACGTCTTAAATTTTAAGCATATGTATTCATCTCAAAATCGTTAAATATTCATTGCTTACTGTTTTACCTACTTAAGTACTACATAATATTTTTTGCGAAATGTGCCGTTTTTAGAATAGATGCCTAATGCTAAAATGCCGCGTGCTTAGTATTTACATTATTAAATAACAATATCAGCATTATTGTTAAGCATTAAAATATTATTATTACTATTAGCGTAAAATTAATTATTTTAGAATTAAAATTATTATTCCATTATTGTTCAAAAAGCAGTTACAACAATACCTATACAGCCCTCGTTTGGGTACATCTCGCTTTTCATTGTTTTCAACTAAAAGACCTCTTCAATATCCTAATAATGGGGGAGCTTCCGAAATTTCAAAAGTATTCTTTCTGAAAGAGCATGCTTCAAAACATAGGATTTGACCTTTTTTTAAATTTTTTGACACAGTTATATATCTTTTATGAATTATTTTAACCGGTGCGCAGATGCTATTCCGAAAAAAAAATATCTGAGCATGACGTCAGTGGTGCACGTAAGCGCGAAATCTAACTGGCTGTAGTGAGATGACGAAGGTCGTGACGTCACCGATTCCTGCGATTAGACAACTCAAGTCAAGCAAAATGGTATCATTATTGGAAAGAGAGCTGTTAGATGCACCACTGACGTCACAAAAACTACGAACCGTTTTTAAGGTAGGGTATTGTAAAAAAATAATAAAAAATAAACTGTTGGGAAAATTAAAGTATTTTCCGGGCCCATGTTATTTTTTTTATATCATTCTATCAATTTCAGTAACAAAAAGTAATACTTTTGACTGAAGGAAACTCCCCCATTGAAATTCCTCCTCAAAAGCAAATTCAAAGAGCGAACTTGAAAATCATTGTAAAAGGCTTGCCAACATAATTTACAAATATTTTACTTAACAAATAGAAGATGCAGCAAATAAAAATTCCAAATGTCCGACCTCTTGTCCGCAAACTAAATCGCGTGAAAAACTTCCTCGAGCAATCGCAAGCAACATTTAACCACAGTTTATTTTTCACATACTCACCTCCCCCCTCCTCCCTCGTTAGATATTGTTATCATAACTAAAACAGTATCTTTGCTCTTCGGGAAATACACGTGGACCACTATTAATTTGATTCTTTCCTTTATTTCTTGGAATATAGCAGTAACCAATAGCAGAAAAAGGGTAACAATGATACACCCTCTTTAAAAGAATTTGAGTCAAAAACTAAAGAGCCCCAATTTACATGGGGTTCATGTGTTCACCAATGTTCGTTCAACTTCAAAGCAGTAGGTTTTGCTCTAGATCTACCACAATTTAGGAAAAAATGCTCATACACAGAGAGGCAGAAATTTTGCAAAAATTGTCGGAATGCACTTAATGCACCTCGGAATGAGCAAATGTGTCTAAATTTGACTTTCAAAAAGCTTCGCGAATCTAATACTTTCAGAGGCAGCAGAGGTTCAAGTTTAAATCAGTAAAAGGTACAGTAATAAACCGTAAATAAACTGTAAAACTAACAACTTTACAATTTCTTACTGTAAATCAGCAATTTCAGTTTATTACCGCAAAATTAGCTGTATTGTACTGTAAAAACCAAAGTATAATACTGATAGCCGAGGTTCCAGTTTGAAACTAAAATGCCAGTAATAAACGTAAAACTGCCAATTTTACAGTTTATTACCGTAAAGCAGCATTTACAGTTTAGTAATGTTAAATTAGCAATTTTTACAGTTCACTATAAAATTAGCTGTATTATACTGTAGAAACAACATCTATTTTTAGTGTGTACATTGGATATAGAAAAAAGACAATCATGCGACTTACATACAGTAAAAACATATATCTTACATACAACACTACAGGGGTTAGCACGTCTTAGGTAATCATTTGCTACTATGCTGCACAGGATAGATATAATGAGAAACTGATACGACTTCAATTTCACCTCCCGTAATAAGTTGAGTAGAAACTGAGATTATTCAGATTGCTCATTTCCCAGAGGGTCGACGGAGGCCGCTGTATGATTCAGAAAGTGATTACAGCACTCTCATGGCAATAATTGCTTGTAATATTCAAGTAACCCCCCGACTTCGGAGCAATGAAATGTTTCCCCATCAAAAAGCATATCATTATATCGCAAATTTGCTTTTATGATTATTTTTGAGGGAAAATAATTGCGTGCAAGATTTACTGCTTTACAATTAACTAACGGACGTTTTGTTTCATCTAACAAAAAAAAAAAAAAATGGGACGACACTGCAAAGAACGAACTGTTGTCTTTACAGTTTAATACTGGCAGTCGAGGTTCCGATTTAAAACTGTAAATTGCACGGTAATAAACTGTAAAACTAGTAATTTTTCAGCTTCTTATTATAAAGTTAGCAATTTTCAAAATACAGTTTATTGCCTAGCAAAATACAATTTATTGTCTAGCAAAATACAATTTATTGCCTAGCAAAATACAATTTATTGCCTAGCAAAATACAATTTATTGCCGTAAAATTTAGCTGTGCTATACTGTAAAAACAACAGTATAATAATGGCAGCAGAGGTTCCAGTTTAAAACTGTCAAATACACCGTAATAAACTGTTAAGTTAGCAATTTCAGTTTATTACTCTAAAAATAGTAGTTTAACAGTTTAGTACTGCTAAAGTAGGAATTTTACAGTTTATTAGAGTAAAATTAACAGTTTTACAGTTTAGTACTGCAAAAGTAGCAATTTTACAGTTTATTACAGTAAAATTAGCTGTTTTACAATTTAATACTGCAAAAGTAGCAATTTTACAGTTTGTTACTGAAAAATTAGCTGTATTATACTGTAAAAACAACATTCATTTTTTTACAGTGCATGTAAGTGTTAATATTTACCTAACAATAATCGCGTGTTCTTTTTTCATGGGTTCGGAAATAAAAATGGTGCACAAATCCACGGCAGGAAAAATTCGTCATGTTTACACACACAGTTTGCAATATTACAAAATTGCATACGACTGACTCGGTATGTGCTTAAAACGGCACATACCGATTAGGGATGCACCGATTAATCGGCGGTACCGATTAATCGGCCATAATCGGCCACTTTGCCGATTATTAATAATCGGCAAAATTGGACCGATTAATCGGCTGAAAAATATTTTTCAGATATTATTCTTTAAAGTATACTTTCACTAGGAAACTATGATGAATAATTTTATGTTGTTGTTGCATGCCCCCGTTGGTCAGCGGTGCTAGACCAGGTCCATGATGTTGTACACCCTAAGGAAATCTAACACCAGCAAAGGATCGTCCGCCAAATCCTGTCTAGTAAGTCCCAGGCACTCAAGGATGTGGAGAGGAGATGCCTCTTGAACAGAACAGTTGGTACATGTTTGAAATCTCTTAGCACCCCCAATGAATTTCATAGTTTTAAGATGACCACTACGAAGGCGGGCAAGAGTGGTTTGCTCCTGTCTATTGAATTCTTGAGCCAGGGAACCTCCAGGACGAGGACTCTGATACCAGTGGTGCTCTGGGGGGACATTCCAAGTAATCCCATTTTGGTGTTTAATCTTTGAGAAAATCTCACTATAGGTTAGCGGTGCTGACTGCGCAGTGGGCTCACAAGCACCTGCTTTTGCCAAAATATCTGCGATCTCGTTGCCCTCTAGATTTACGTGTGAGGGAATCCATTGTAGGTGAATAATGTGCGAAGTGGAGAGTTGTTTTAGTTTGCTGATAATTGATGTTCCCACCTTATCTCTTACTCTTTTTATTAACAGTAATAATAATCCTCACAGTTGATATAAAGTTTTTTTTTAATGAATTCTCCTACTTTGAATAAATATACATAGACAATGATGCAACATTTTTCATGTGGCGATAGTTTTCTCCTTAGCACAGTGCTTTCAGATAACCTCTAATTTTCAAAGAATAAAAGTATTGAATTAAATTGCTACTGATTACTAAAATATAAGAATTAAAAGTACTCCTAAATTGAACTGTTCACCCCCCCCCCCTTTTTTTATTAATTTTTATTTCCAATCAACATAACTAACAATGTGTTAATAATATTATTGACACTAATATGAAAATTGGTTCTAAGAAATTTGATAAAATATTGCAATTATTTTGTGAAAACTAGGAGAATGGAAAAAAATCTTCTCCCAGAAATAAATTACTTACTATTTCTAAACTTGGAATTGTATAAGAGATAAAAAATAGTAATGGTAAAATTGGTAGTAGAAAAACAATTATCTTTGTCATTAATCGGCTCAGCCGATTAATCGGCCGATTATCAACAACCGATTAATCGGTAATCGGTAATCGGCCAATTTGCTTATCGGTGCATCCCTAATACCGATTAAATTTGAATAAAAAAAATACATGAAGGCATTTGAAACTTGCCTTCACGATTCAGCAAAGAAGGCGTACTCATAGATAAACGCATCCAATCAAACTTTGATTTAGCTGTCCTTTTGCATTATTTATGAAGTAAAAACTTTGCATAATAACGTTACAGGTGACCAAAAACCATAGTCAAAAAGTCTAAACCTGTACCAGTAATTTTAAGTATATGGTTTGTGAACCGCTATGGATTCGCAAGCAATTTTCGTGTGATCCGAAAAAAGCTAGGAAAAAATTATCGATGGCATTTTATGCAGTTGAACCTCGTTAAAACGAACCCAGAGAGAACTTTGAAATCAATTCGACTGAACCGTTGTTCGTCTTATTCGAAGAACAATACACAACAAATCATAAAGCGGGAATAAGAAATGTAGTCCGTCTTACGTCGTTATTCGTTTAAAACGTGTTTGAATTATCAAGGTTCGACTCTAGCTAGATTTATTGAAGGAAACTTCTTGATTCATCTCATTGCGCATATTAATGTCGTATTTACACAAACACTAAATATAAATTCGTTTATAACGTACTAAAAATTACAGGATGAATTTCGTATATTTCCAAACTCGAATAATCAGAAACATGTTCAACTCGATGCTGAAGTCTCGTTATTATTTCAGTTCTCTCTTTAGGTAAAGGCTTCTCTCAATCTTCACAATTATTATTGCTGTGAAAATATTATTTCTGCCACAGTTGGTCCACTTTGGATTCAAAAGAATATCAATTGATAATCAGTAAAAAAAAAAGCTTGAAAACCACGGTTCAAAACTATCAGAAGACTGACAGTGCATAATTATAAAATAAAGTTAACATCATAAATACTATAAAATTTGAGAAAGAAAACTGCGGATTGTGAGTTTCTTCAGGGAAAAACTTTCTGTTCTGAATGATTTTTTTTAAAATTCGGTGCAAATTTTTCCGCAATCTGATTAAAGTACATTGATACTTAAGTTTCTGGCCTAACAATGAAAACAAAACTAGTAATGCTTAAAATTGGTTTTATTGTTTTTCAAAATATTCTCCATGTTGATCTATGCACTTTTGCATGCGTATGAACCAGTTTTCAAAGCATTTTTTCCACTCCATTTGAGGTAACTCCAAAATGTGCATATTAAAGGTATTTGCCGCTTCTTGGGGGGTCGAAAACCGTTGACCTCTTAATTTATTTTTGGATGTACGGGAACAGAAAAAGTTATTAGGTGCCAAATCAGGGCTGTATGGCGGATGACCCATCAATTCGATGTTTTGGCTGGTCAAAAACTCTTTTGTTTGAGCCTACCCATGTGAGCTCGCATTATCGTGATGCAGGATGATTCGCCGTGTCCTGTGCTTTTTACGGATTTCTGCGATGACTTTTGGCAAACAAAGGGTAGTGTAACATTCAGAATTGACTGTTTTGCCATTTTCGAACACCACTGTTGTGATATGACCGGTAATTCCGAAGAAACAAGCAACCATTTGCTTTGATGTGCTCATTCTACGAACAACTTTGGTTAGATTTGGTTCGTCTCGGAAGACCCAAACAGTCGATTGCTGCTTTGTTTCGGGCTCATATGCATAGATCCAAGTTTCAACACCTGTGCAGATGTTATACACTGCTTGTGATGTTCCACGAACGAATTTTTTCAGCATAGCCTTGCACCAATTGACACGATCCTGCTTTTGAGCGTTTGTCAAATTACGCGGGATAAAACGGGAACAATTTTTTTTTACACCCAAATGTTCATGTAAAATCCTATTGACACTCGTCATACTGATGCCCAGAGAGGCCTCTATCTCACAATAGGTCACATGGCGATCTTGCTTAATCAGTTCACGAACAGCCTCGACATTTTCCGACACAACAGCTGATTTTGGACGACGTTCACGGGATTAATCCTGGAGTGAACGCCGACCACGATTAAATTCGTGGTACCAGTTTTTTACAGATCTATAAGATGGTGAATTACTGCTGTATAAATAATTAAGTTCATCCGCGCATTCTTGTCTTGATAATTCACGTCGATAGCTATGAAAAATTATCGCCCGAAAATGTTCACGATTCAGCTGCATTTTCTGTCCTAGATGAAATTTTTAATTAACAACAAAAAACACATTGCGATAAAAATGGAAAATTGCTCTATGGAATTTATGGTAAAAAAGTTCACATTTTTATTTGGAATTGTCTGCGGTCGCCTAGCAACTCTTGATGTTGCCAAGGCCAGAAACTTAAGTAGCAACCTACGTATATTTAGTCACACTTATATTTCTGAAGAGAAGACACTAGAGCACGCACCTTCATTAAGAGTTTAGAAACTTTTATTGCAAACTTTCCAAACCTGATGTAGCCTTTACAGTTCTAAATATTAATCACGTTTTAATGAAACTATTCTCATTCGATCAGGTTTTAATGAAATGCGATAAATGAAGCGGAGTCAAATGAATCGATGTATCATGTTTAAATGAAATACCACGTGCTGTTATAAATACAATCATTTCAATGTAAAAGTTTAATAATATACTTCGTTATCTTTATTTCTGAATATTGATTAAATTTTACTACACTGTAAAAAATGAATGTTGTTTTTACAGTATAATACATCTAATTTTATAGTAATAAACTGTAAAAATGCTGACTTTACAATAATAAGCTGTAAAATTTCTACTTTTACAGTACTAAATTGTAATATTAGGTTTACGGTAATAACCTGCAAAGCTACTAATTTGACAGTTTATTACCTTGAATTTTACAGTTTTCAACTAGAACCTCTGCTGCCAGTATTATACCGTTGTTTTTACAGTGTAATACAGCTAAATTTTATGGCAATAAACTGTTATATTTCTAACTTTACAGTAATAAACTGTAAAATTGTTATTTTTAAAGTTTATTATAGTTTAAAATTAGAACCTCGGCTGCCAGTATGCTACTGTACAAACAACAGTTCGTTTTTTTTTTTTTTTTTTGTAGTGTACGCAATATTAAAATTTTTCTGCTCCAAACATTTATATGTTTTTCAACATTTATTTTTAAGCAATTTATATATTTATTTTGTTTAATGAGAAACTAAGAGACAGTTTCTGTTTCTTGCACTTCTGTTTCTAGATTTGTTTATAGCATTAAAATCACGTTATTATAGACCTAACTTACACGTATTGAGGGATTCATTAAGTAATTCACGGATGAAGGATCTAACGTAGCAAACTTTCAGCATTCATAGTAAATTGATTTAGAATGAGTCTTATTAGAAATTAGAAAAGATTCTGCAAGATTCTGAGATAAATTAAGTCTTCTTTAGAAGCTGTTTGCAACATTTATTGATGAGTCCTTTTATAAAATTAGTCTTTGGAAACTAGTGCTGAATGGTTGAATTATTTTATGTGCGCTATTACTTCAAAGATTTAGAGGTGAAGTAAGATAAAGCTTTGAATTAGGATGCTCATTAGATAACCTAGTTAATTCAAAGCTTGTTTTAAACGCATTTTCCGAAAAATCGAAAAAAATTTATCCTTCATTTAATATTTTCTTATGCTAAGTAAGAGTTTTAGATAAAGCTGCTGTTTCTCCATAAGGGAAAATTTTATAGACTTAATTCTACTTTTAGTAAAGAGTAGTTTTGATGCAAACTCGATGACTGTTCAACGAAACTTTTTTTTTTTTTTTTTTTTTGAATTATAAAGCAGTAGCATTTTATGCTCGAGAAATATCTCACATTTCATTTCGAAATAAAAGTTCAACTCAATTTGAAATTATTTTTTTTTCCTAACTTTTCTTAAATCTCTGCAATCAAATTTATTTTGTTTTGGAATATACAATACATATAACTTTTTACATCAAATAGATCACTAGATACAGCTTTGTGTTGTTTGGGAGTTAAATCAAGCGGTTCTGCAGTACTTCCCTAAAAATTCACATTGAAATGTACAAATGTTCATATTGGGTAATTTTTTTAAAACAAAATGTGGCCTTTAACTTTTATTTTAAGGGCTAATCTTAAAGACAAATATCAGTGCATATTCAGTGCATATTCATACTAAAAAAATCAAATTTAAACTCGATGTCTAAATTCGAGGAATGCAATTTGACGCTGGTTATTGGGGATATATTATAGTGTAGAGTTAGACTGCAGTTTACGTACTTAAGTAATTGTAATTTTAAATAAAGTACTATATTCATAAAGGAGTTTTGTCTGAACAAATTTCTGTCTGACTATTTTTCAATCTCCTTCTTCATTGAAGCTTTTAAATTTTGCAATAAGGTTTTAAAAATACTATCTTTCAAGTTATAAAAGGTCTCTTGAATTCATCTCACTTGAAGTGAAGCACAGCTGGTAGTTCAGGAGAGTATTTGTACGAGGCCAAAACATACTCTATACTATTTTTTAACCAGTTTTTTCTTTCTGCACGTTTTTATATAAACTTGGGAGTGACCTTATAAGTATTTTTCAAAAAAAAAATTTTTTTTTTACAGTATTAGATACGTAACACATTTTGCCGGCGATTTTATTAAATGCATTAAATATTTCTCATTTTTCCGCTGTGGATGTAAAAGGAGTATCCAATGCGAAATGCTTCAAAAGGAACTATTTTGCCTCAGATCTACCCACGCCACTTTAACCTTTCGATATTTTTTATAGAATATGTACTTGCGTATACGTTACTACAATTATCTACAATGTCAGGAATCGATAAGATATTTTTAGAGTTTAGGTAGAAAAAATAGTTTGCCACAGTTGAAGTAAAGGACAAAATAGGTATATGGTCTAGTATTCTGCGTTATCGTATTGTACGCAGAAAGGTGTCCAGGGACATGTATCAATTCTTTTTCATTGCAGTTAGATACATAAAATAATGTCTATTTAATAAGGCAAAAATTTTAAAACTTAAGAAAAATAACTCTTTTTTAATTCCTAACATATTATAACGTTAATATTTAAGATTTTAGTAAAATACAAATAACGTAGCTTAAATTTAATTTATAATTTACATTGCCATGTTAACAACCTATGAAAAATGGCAGTTTTTACTCATATAAATTTTAGTTATGTGGCACGAAAAATAAATTGGCTGATAAAACTTCAAGTATTGAAAAAGCTATTTAACTTTTAATATTTGATTCCAAAAAAAAAAAATTTCATTAAATGTATAAGGATGAATGCACATACATAAAAAAGTCTTTGAGTCTGCTAATCGCTCTTCTTGACCACCTTGTACTAATTTATTTTCTTTTTCTACTGAAATTGAGCATATGCCGTAGTATGGCTCTTTATAATTTTAGCTTTATAACTTTTTTATTTCAAAGCATTCTAATTTGAAGTGTAATTTTTGCAGAGGACTGGACCTACGTTACTATTATTTTCAAGAATTTTAGAATACTTTGCGGAATCATTTCCACCAATTTCCACCAGTTTTCTTATCGGTTACTACTAGAGATTAATTTACTTATACTTACACATTTTAGCAATTTCATGTGTAACTTCTATTTGCTGGGGATCCCCTTTTAAATAAACAAAATTTGTTTGCCATTAAGAAATTGTCTCAGTTGTAGTTGTGAGATATGTTTTTCAATTTGGAACTTAACATAGTTCTACACTCGTAGTATCATCTTCCAACGAACCAAAAATATAGATATAATAGTTTGGATTATGTGTTAAGAAGCTAAGGTAATTCAAATTAATCTACGCAGAAAAAATACTGATGAATAAGAATCGCTTTTAATAAAAAAGCAAATAATATTAAAAGTGAATTGAAACATTAGATAGAAATAATGGTGGTAAATAAAAATAAACATTATTTATTGTGACACAAATTCAAACTAAAATCAAAACTTATTAAAGCAGCCAAATAGCTACAAAATAAAGATGTTACTTGTTTGTTTTTCTTTTTTTTTAAATTTAGTTTTTAAGAGGCAATTTATATAACAACCGGGCAGAAATCGAGTATCCAGATACAAGCCATTTTTGATTTGCTTAAATTTTTATGGTGGATTCTTCTGAAGATTTCAGACATCATCGAACATGTTTTTTTTTTCAGTCTCTTCGGCGAAGTTTGTCCGCCCTGACAGGATCCCCCGATGGTCAGCTATAAAATTTAAAACGTATTTCGATTTGGACACTAAATGTGATGTTGTAATTGCAAAAAGTACTTTGGTTGAAACTCAATACGCTGAGATAATCAAATTTTAGAAAAGGTCTATTTCAGAAAAACCCTAAGTCGGTCTAAACTTTAAGAATTTTTACAGGTTTTAAATGTATTTTGGGGGGAAAAAGAAAAAAATGCGATGTTTTCTAAAATCATTCGAGGAAACCACTGCAAAATTTTGAGAGAAATCAAAAATGGTATGTATCTGACCTGCATGACTCTTATAAAAACTGCCTCGCAACAGCTTTTCCTTTTCATTTTATTAAAGTAACTGCTTAAGAGAAAAAAGGGAAAAAACTAACCTGCTACAAAAAAAACTTTTATCTGTTTTTCAGCTTGATTTTTTACTTTTATCTCAAAATATTTAAGATTAAATAAAAAGCGGAAAATTTGGGGCTTGCTGAAATCATGTTTCATCAAAAAAAAAATTCTAACTCCAAATGCATTTGGAATTTATATCAGTAGAGCATTAGCGTGTTTACTTTCGAACGCTTTATGTGAACAAAAAATATTGCATACCTTTTTAGATTGAAGTTGAAATATGTTCCGTTCGCCTTTTTTATTACTTGATCGAATATGAAAATATTTCTATTTGCTTGTCTTGTTCATAGAGTACAGTTTTCCTTCGACTACGCTGAATTTTAAAGCAGCACGATAAAGAAATATCACGCAATTGGGAAAATTCGTTTTACTGATTTCTTCCATTTTGAATTCTCCCACCTAGATAAGCTTGTTTATTACTTCTTTAATGGCATTTGTGAGTTTTGTATTTTAAATCAGTTTTTCAAAATAAATTGATGATTTTCTTCCGATTTTTCTTTAAATGAATAAAAATGTTTAATACATACAGTTAAAAGCCACAGTCAGACCATTATTTGTAGAAGAGTTAATTCGCATAAAGGATGAGTAAAGTTTAAATTGAAATTATATATTAGTTTTATGTAGTTTAAATAGGTAAAATTATCAAATTTACAGTTTATTACCGTAAAATTAATATTTTTTACAGTTTATTAATATAAAATTAGCTGCATATTACTGTATAAAAAACGTTCATTATTTGCAGTGTACATCAATTTAAAACTCACGTTGAGTTCAGTTTTGAAAAATTAATTTAAATTTTAAAAGAAATTCGTAGGGTGTAATAAAAAAACTCCTTACATTCAGCGCATAGTGTAATTAGTCTTGATATTTACATACCTTTCTATGAGCATATAGAATTTAAATCAAGCTGTCAAATTTCGAAATTTTTTCGGTAGCTGATTCTTCAACTGCTCATTTTTAATCACTATATTTGGATACTAAGCAACTTTTCGCACTTTATTTCTAAAATTATTTTGTGATTACTTTTACTTTTTTATTTTCAAAAATTGTTCGCACAGATGACAGATACTTTTAAATAATATATTGGCTGCCAATCATTAATTTCAAATCGTCAAACCTTTTCAAAAAATAAAGGGAAGATGCTTTTAAATTTGACATTTTTAGATCTAAAAATAGTTACAGAGCTCTGTCTCCTTTTCTTACTATGTTAGAATGCCAGAGATCTCTGAGCCATTATGCTAAAATGATATCACTTTTAAATAAAGACGATGCAACAAAACGAAGAGATTCAATCACCAAAATCTTTCAATCAAACATTCATTAGAGGCTAAAACTTTCTCAATTCAAATACACACACATTAACATGGAATTGCAAAAGACTTCTGTACAGTCTGTAGTTCAAGAATATTTCTCGCTATTCGTAAAAGAATTTAATTGAAATGGAAATTTCTAGTGTCTTGGATGTATCTGATAAAGACGCAATATACGGATAAAAGGGGACTGATTAGACAGTAATTATTAACATGTACATTGGAAATATTGTAACTTAGATGAGTATATCAGCCGCATCAGAGGATTTTCAATTCATTTTAAAATTTAAACGTAGAGAACTAGAGATTCTAAACGAATTTGATTTTGTAAACATACCCTCGAATTAGATGTGAGAGATTGAAAGTATACATTTCATGATATTGGTTTCAAAGTTAGAATCAGACATTTACTAATGTTATAAATCAAGTAGGATAAAAGTTACACGTTTTCAGTTAAAGATAAATTAATACGTAGAAAGACATTCGTCGTTACTGAGACCCATAAGTAGTTTAAACTCGTGAAGATTAGATATAGTAAAAAACAAAGGGATTTTTAATAAGTGAACCTTATAAAAATTTGGAGTAAAACGCCTGAGTGCTTCGAAGCTTGGGTAGGCTTCCATTGAATATTTATTAAATCATGTTTTGTATAGAATCTACCAGTGCTACTGGCACTGTCTTTAACCCCAAACAGACCATTTGTTATTTGTTACCACTTTTAATTTTCGCGATTTTTACAAACGATTTTATAATTTTACAAATATAGTACAATATAAATTGAAAAAAAAAAAAGAAACTTTAAAAGTTAAAAAAAAAAGTAGTAGAATCCGATCCACAGTTGGTATAAAAAGTTACCGAATATAGTATTAAAGCGAATCATGGGACAAGAAATGAGCAAGAGATACTACCAACCTATAAGAACTATGTCTATAATATTCCAATTGAACTATCTATTCCAAATAATTGTGAACACACTGATAAGGTATAAAAGTAACCAGCTTATCGGAATACGCGAAAATGACGTATGTAACTTAGATGTGTAATTGTACAGCTATATCAGATGGTTTTGTTCCGATATTTTTGAAGTATAAATACAATTTTTATTAATAGAATAATATAATCTCCTTTAATCTCTGAAGCAGAATTCTAAGCAGAATAAAGACTCACTGCAAAATCCAAAGAAACAATTAAAAAACCGTTCACTACTTAATGTTTGCGGTTATTTTACAAAAATATTTTTTTCTTCTTTAAAATTTAAATTCTAATGGAGCATAGTATTTCCTTGTGCTATTATGACGAAAGTTTGCAAAGTAATGTAGCTTTTATGTAAAAATATTATTTATCGTTGAATTATTTCCAACATCGAAATAACACTAACATGCTAAAACAAAAACAAAACACAACAAAAAAAAAGCAAGAAAAATGTTAACATGTCTTCAATTAAGCTGTTTAATGTCTTAATTAATCCACAATACCTGCGGCAGCACGTTCATCAATTTGGATTCAAGTTATTGGAAAGTTTTGCGATAAATTGTTAGAAGTAAACGGATAACAAGAGAAATGATCAAGCTCTTAATGATAGATAATCAATTTAATCCCCAGTAGTATATTGCATTCCTCTTTGATTCATCTAAGCTAATCCAATAAGTGTATTAATAAATGAGACCGTACCCCAATGTGTCCAATTTTAACCTCTCAATGGAAAACGTCAGTGTAGTAAGATTACTATTATATAACAGCAAGTTAACATGTAATACATCAGTATTTTTGATAGTTTCGGTTTATATACTGCAAATCTTACGAGGTAATTTCTTTTGAGCAGTCACAGAACATTCCAAAATATTCGTCATTTCGGTACTTAACTAGAGTTCCTCAAAAGAAAGTCTCTGAATAGATAATTTCTCTACAGGGGAATGTTCTTCACTTCACTTATACCGATTGCTAAGAATAGCTTGAGATATATACCCCCCGGATCATTTTTATAATATATTCTGAAAAAAGTATAAAGCAGATTTAATTTTTGCAGAAAAAAAATATTTATGATTTAGGAATTGAAATAATTCCCTTTATGCTGAAAAGTAAAATAGGAATATAATCAACGGTAATTAGTAAAAAACAAAACAATGGTCAAGAAAAAAAATTGAAAATATTCAGCATTGAATGCGCAAACTTGTCGTTCACATTTGAAAAGTTCTTAATTTCAAGTAATTCATGTTTAGCGCTGAAATTTCACTCACTGTACACTCCAGGGTCCCCCGTACCTCCCACAACTTGTGGTTTTACCGGGATGTCGCCCTGAAGAGTGCTATATTCTTTCGAACCAAAGGCCAAACAAACCCTTGTAGTGCACACCCAGAGTACCCCCCTAGTACTCCTAGAAGTATCGTTTCACTTGCAAGACTTGGTGACCACGAGCATTTGATACCCCAGTCAGCAACTATGAAGACGGTGGGTCTTTGATCGGCTGTGATCGAACTAAGTACCCTCCGGTTACGAGTCCGACATCTTACCGATCGGACTACCGCGCACGTTTAGCGCCGAAGAAAAGAGCCCCAAATGATACTGCACAAAAGTTATAAGTGATATAAACATGGACTACATTATTCTTGAATTGCAAAATTCCTTAGACACTTTAGACTAGCTTGAAAATTAGAAAAGTGACATAATGATAATGAACAGGAAAAAAATTTGAAGAATGCTTTTGATCGCCGTTTCAAGAATCAAGTGTCAGATCATTCTAGTACTCGAGAAAGAAAAACCTATGAGAGCTATTGATATGGAATATATTACACTACTTAAAGTAGTTTTGAATTAGCTTTCTCTCGTGAGCCACTGCGTATAGGAAAAAATACAGCTAATACCCATTTGCAGAGAAAAAAAACAATAATTACATGCATTTGTTGTTAAAATAATCTTTATCCAGCTACTTAGAGCTTTATTTTCAAGTCTTTTAGTATTCTGAGCATTAAATATAGAGATAAGTTAAGGGTAAACTTCTGTTTTGACTCATTTAAACATTTATTTTTGAAACTTTTGCTTGGTAAACTTTGTTCTGTTTAGCGCACATTTAAAAAACTGCTTTTTAACAATTAACATAGTATCCTTTATTAAAATCCGTTTTTGCATTACATTTTCTCACTCTTTCTCTCTCTCTCTTTTTTCTACAATATAAATTAAACATTCTCACTGCCAATTTTTTATCTTGTGGTTACATAATTGAATTATCGTCCTGGAAATTCTTTGTGAAACAGATTTTTTTTCCTTACTAAAATCATTTCCCATACGTAAAGTAAGATATTAATGTCTACAACTTTTATTTTTTCACGCAGTCTTCGTATATAAATACGTTTATTTTAGTTTTTTAGTTGCTTGCATTAATCCATTTAGCTGTTTTTATCATCCGTAAAAAATATTCCAAAAACCTGCTCCGCATTTTTTAGTCTTTGTGATTCTGCTTCCTTATTTTATTGAAGAAAAAAATCGCAATTTTTGTACAATGTTAAACAAAAAAAGACTTGTCTGCGAGTAAATGTTACACATTTGAGAGAAAAAAACAGATAACTTAATTCTGTCTCTCCAATACTCACCGAATTAAATATGCAAAAAACGCCATTTCATTTTTTAAAAAATATGTATATATTAGACAAATAAGAAGCATATGTGGCATTTATAATTTGCATCAAGCACTTATCTAAACAAAATTATACCTGAAAAAGTTTTTAACTTTTACGTATTCAATTCGGAAGTAAATAGCAAAGTTATTTTTAAAACTATTCCTTGAAAATGTGCGTAGGGTAATAAAGATGTCACACAGCTTTAATAAATATCAGTGAACCACTTTATATACACTGTAAAATTGATGCTGTTTTTACAGTAAAATACAGCCAATTTTACAGTAGTTTTACAGTAATAAACTGTAAAATTGCTAATTTTACAGTTGTAGATTGTAAAGTTGCTAGTTTACAGTAATAAAAAGTAAAATTGCTAGTTTCACAGTTTATCATTGAGCAGTTTCCAATTTTACTCTATTAATACCTGACATCCATTTAATCCATTAATGCCTAGTGTTTAACCACGGCTACCGGCGATCCTTAAGCGGCTAGCCAGACGGGCGAAAAAGGGTGTACATGCAGAACTTACAATTTCTTCCACTTCAGTCATATGGCGCTGATCGCCTAGGGTTCGGTGCGGCTTTTTCAAGGGACGGCTGTAGTAATAACATGCGTGTAAAGACTTGATTTCTAGGAGTAAAACTGTTTCAGTCTTGATGAAAAAAAAAACATCAAAATACATAGTGTTGTTATGTGTTCACAGTTTAAAACATTTATAAAGCACATGAAACAATTTAAAGATTGTTTAAAAGTCATAACACATGCAGTCTTCGAAACTACATTTACGTGAAACATTACGTTGACATCTGATTTAGAAGATAGCTTTATATATTCGAGAGACAATCATTTATTTAAAGGATTACATTTTCCTCACTTTCGTTTTAACCAGAGTTACAAAAAGGAAAGCTGATTCTGCTAAAATTAAATTTATAGAAGCGCCGAAGAAAACGTAAAAGTTCAATTAAAATGCAGTTAGATGCAGGCCCGTCCTTCCGAATCGGGGGAGGTGGGTCAATTAAAATACATCATAAGTTTTGTATTTTAATTAGCCCCCTCCCCCGAATTGGGGGGAGGGGGTCAGAGGGGGGTCAATTAAAATACAGTTTTGTATTTTAATTGACCCCCCTTCCCCGAATGGGGGGGGGGAATTCCGATTGTGGTTAAGGGGGCCAGAGGGGGGTCAGTTAAAATACAGTCCCCCCTGGGGGACTGTATTTTACAGAACGAACCACGAATACAGTCCCCCCGCCAGGGGGGCTGTATTTGAATTGACCTTCTCCCCCAATTCGGAAGGACGGCCCTGCATCTAACTGCATTTTAATTGAACTTTTGCGTTTTCTTCCGCTCTTCTGTATTTTAATTCCTCATATGTTTAAGTAAATTTTATTTTATTTTTTTAAATTTATTTCTTTTTTTAGGGTGAAATATATTCAAATATTCATGCAATATAAAAATGAAATTAATAACCAATGAAAAACCTTGTGCTACGAAAATAGCCCGAGAACGAAGGAAAACTGAAAGAAAGAAGAAGGACAGATATTGAGATCTTAGCATGTGCAGCTCAGCCAAATAATTCATCCCCCCCCCCAATCAATTCAAATTGCTTTCCTATTAAAATTTTGTATTTGACAGAAAATTAACGAATCTCAAAAAATAAATAAAGAAAAAATTTAAAAAAAAAAAAAGTTATATATATAATGAATATATAAATGAATTTAAACTTTTCAGAGATCCAGATTATTTTTAAGTGAAGACAATGAGCACACCAACGTTTTTATAGCGCCAGTACCAGTTGTGAATTAAATTGCAAACTAAAATACAAAAAAAAATGCCTGCGAAAATAATGAAAATGATTTTCGTCAATACTTTGCAATAGACACTCTAAAACAACATTTACAAAAAAAAAAAAAAAAAGAACACATGAAATTAATTTGCAATCAAGTATCGTGGGATGTGTTTCGATGAACAGAAAAATTACTTTAAAGAAATAACACGGTTTTCACTGAAAAGCAAAGAGAAATCCAGATTGTTATAACAGAAATTCGCGCAAACTAACCCTAGGAGATCAGCGCCACAAGCGGCGACAGCGGTAACTTCACCTTGTACAAGATTTTCTTTGTTCTCCGGCGTGTCTGGCTAGCTGCTTAAGGATCGCAGGTAGCCATAGTTTAACGGACAGGAAAAATAATTTTAAAAATATCATGCAAAAAATATTTTTTTATTAAAAAAAGAAAAATCGTCTTTAAAAATGGACGCTAGGCACCAGAGGGGACATACTTTTCGTACTAAAATGTTTTTTTTCTGAATACGAGATAATATTTAAAGAGACATTTTATAAGAAGAAATAAAAACAACAATTAACATAAACTGGGAAGCTGAAAATAATTTTAAAAACTTAGCTTTTTATTCTTGAGATTGTGAACGATGTAATTCCTGTTAACAATCATAATAAAATAGCTACAGAGCACACTTTACGATGGTTATGTACTGCAATCTGTTAATAATGAATTGAAATAATTCCAAAGTAATACTTGAACACTGTTATTTGGTTGAAATGTTCATTTTTGTAAAATTCAGATACACTTTTTGGACCGTCCCTAAAAAGGGACGCTAGGCATTAATGGGTTAAACTGGAACATCTGCTGCCAGTATTATACTGCTGTTTGTACAGTAAAATACAGCTAATCTTATGGTAATATATTGCTAATTTTACAGTAATAAACTGTAAAATAGTTAGCTTTACATAAATAAAATGTAAAATAGCTAATTTTACAGTAGATTACTGCGCTTTCACATTTTGAAAGCCGGACTGGAACCTTTGCAACAAGTATTATACTGTAAAAGGAACAGTTTTTTTTTTTTTTTTTTTTTTTTTTTTTTTTTTGCAGTGTATGTGTTCGAAAGTGGAAAAAAAACTTTCAAGAAAAGCTTCATTTTTAGTTCAGGGTACGATCACATTAAAACGAGCCCCGAATACGAGCATTTTTTTTTTTGCTCCCAGATGAGAAAATACTTTAACTAGCAATATTTGACACCCGTAATGCAAATCCTTAACAAACCTTTTGTTTACTGTTTTAACGAAATGTGACCAAACTATTTCTCTGAAACATTTTAAAAGATCTTGGGGATCAAAACATGAATAAATAAATAAAAAAAGTAAAGAGACTATAAAATAACATAAACGTTGGATAAAGATTCCGGAACTATATGAATTTATAAAAGAAAGGATTTCTAAAATATCTTACTCACATTGATTGCCTGCTGAAAAGCATTTCATACGGTTCCAGAAGAGTTCAAATTCAATAGGGTCATTCCATGTCAAGTGTACGAGGCGTCCCCACTCGACCCCCTCCGATTTTGATGAAATTTTTTTTGGATGTACATATAAGACTAGCATGAAACCATACCAAATTATAGATCCATAAACTTTATGGTTTAGCCAATAAAAATTATTGAAAAAAGGCTTCTTTTTCGTGTCTTGAAAAAAATGACCAAATCGTCAAGTTTGTGCTTTTATCGCTCGCGACCTAAGACGATTACCAGGCTCAAATTTAGTGATTCTGATCAGTTTAGGGTAGAATAGCCTACTTGTGTAACAAAAGCTCCACAGACTGTAGATTGTTTGCAATTTGCTGCCAAAGTTGGTAAAAAATCGTATTTTGGTAAATTTTGACCATATGTTATCACCTTGTATCAGCTAAGAGAATGACTTTCTGAAGCTAATTCTTTCCTCGTTTGTAGCCTGATAGTTCGTCCGAAAGGTGTGCAAGTGGCATCTCGATAGCTCAAATAATTGCTGAATTATGCGAGTTGAAATTCCAGTTAAAATTCTTTTTTCCCAATTTTGCCTCAATTTCAAAGGCAATATCTCAAAAGGGTCATCTTGGACTTCAATTTTCTTTACATCATTGGAAAGAACACACTTTTTTTAACTAAAAAACGTTATTTTTATTTTTGAGACAAACCAGTTTCAAGGAGATATTGCAGATCAAAAATGTGTACGTCATTCAACGTGAAATCAAAGAAAAAAAGACATAGACCTCAAAAGCTGATGTCAATTTGCTCTATTAATATTTGCAGGAACTATTGTACTTATGTTCTGATGAAAAAACCCTTTTTTGGATATTTTTGAACTTTTGTGTTTGAGTGCGCATCCATAAAAACTCAAGAAATGGCAAAAAATAAAGTTTCGTTTTTAACAAAAATAATTATCTTCTAATCGCTGCTATGAGAGCTTGAGTCCTTTCCAATGTGTTATTTTTAAGCTCTTGAAACAGAATTTCGGATAATATGTCACTTGGCAAGGTTGTAGGTCATCAAAGC
Source organism: Uloborus plumipes (assembly GCA_038373865.1). Classification (NCBI taxonomy): domain Eukaryota; kingdom Metazoa; phylum Arthropoda; class Arachnida; order Araneae; family Uloboridae; genus Uloborus; species Uloborus plumipes. Next base: position 40,526 of record JAXGGA010005080.1, read on the forward strand.
ACAAACTTGACGATTTGGTCATTTTTTTCAAGACACGAAAAAGCGGCCTTTTTTCAATAATTTTAGTGGCTAAACCATAAGGCTTATGGAGCTATAATTTGGTATGGTTTCATGCAGGTCTTATATGTACATCCAAAAAAATTTTATCAAAATCTGAGGGGGTCGAGTGGGGATTATCTCGAAATTTGGGACACTTGACATGGAATGACCCCATATTGAAAACAGATAGGAAATGCAGGTTGGAACTAAAAAGATTTCTTCTTGTTTGTATTATATTCAGCTATGGAGAATTTTTTATCCTAAGAAAATTCTTTGTGAAGTAAGTTTTCACTTTTACGTTTAAAAGCAGGCCTAGGAAAATAAAATCATTTATTGAAAAAAAAAAAAAAAAAAAAACAGAAAATCAGATAAATGATTTTTTTTAAGATATGAATATTTAAGCCTGGCCTTTAACCCTTAATTAAAGTTTTAAAAATTTATTGTAAAACTTTTATCCTAAAGGTGCACGGCTAATTGTAGCAATTGTAGCTTCAAAGTTGTCATTACATTTATTTATTTTTATTTTTTTTCTTTGAGATTACAGAAGAAATAGCGAGTCAATCAACTCAGTCTACTCTGTGGTATTTAACTTAACAAACTAAATGTAAAAATATAAATAAATTATCTGGTGCGACCATTACTGTCATTACGTCTTAGTAAAAGCATTGCGATGCATTATAATAATGTATCGCTTGATCTTTAGATTTCACGAAAGAGATTGGTCCCCAATATTTTACACTGCAACCATCAAAAGATACCCCATCTGCTCTAAACTGTCTAACGGTTTGTTTACACTTAGCAAATTAAAAGTATTCCGCAGAGTACCAGATCAAATCTTTTTTCCAAATCCTTCCCGTTGGAGGTACATTAAGTTGGTTAGACGAGTCACCAAGGAGTATAGGTTTAAACATGTCGTTCTGATTTCAATAAAACGAGTTAAGCTCTTTAAAACATGCAATCAGGTTACTCCTTACGTCAAGACACTGCCAAATTTATTCAGTAAAAGAAATGTTTATTAAACTACTGTAAGGATTTTACGCAAAAAGACAAGTTAGGAAGCATTATTTAATGAGAAAGCACAAGTGCAGATTTAAGATAATATTTTATAATTAGCTTCAGACTTTTATCGTATAATATGTTAGTTTAATTTAAATAATTAAAAGCTGTGAATACACCTCTGGCAATTTTCCGATAATGACATAATTGCGATCAAATTATATTTTCTCCAATAATGATGCATTGATATTTCATTAACGGAGGATAATATTTTAAACAAAATATTGAAAAAGAAGACTCGAAAATTCCAATACAATCGTATGGCTTGAAATCAAAGAGAAAAATTAGGACATTAAAATATTAATTTAACAATTGTAGAATGTTTCTCGATAGTACCCTTTAAGGTGTAAATGTTCTTTTAATTGTTTTAGAATCAAATCTTTTATCGTCAATAATACTAAGGAATTTTTGAAGTGCCTAAATATTACTTATTTTGACACTTTCAATGCAAATTAGCCTTTTGTTAAAAATCTATTTACAGTTGTCTTTACCAGTTCAGCCATCTAACTCTAACATTCGGGTGATGTTGCAAAGGGCTATATATTTTTTAAAGCATTTGATTGATTGGAAATTTGATATATCTTTATAAGCAAAGGAAGCTGCGTTTTGTTGTTTATGAGTCGGAAAGGCAAATTTTCTGTTACTCTTGCTTTTTACGTTGTTAAAGTGACTGTTAAAAAAATCATGGCCATCTGTCTCAGACTTACTCTATCGAAAAATTCTCCACAATGAAAACGATAAAATGTGAAATATTCCTTTGTGCTGACTCTGCATGTTGACAGATTGCCACAAATTTGCAAGGGAAACCTCTGGCACATATTTTGGCGTGACATGAAAACTATGGCAAAACTTAATGTAGAAACCAACAACAAAAAATGTAAACCAGCTCATCAGAAGTATGGTCATTGGTCAATCGTTCGGTAAACACAGCCAAAAAAATCCCATCTTAATAAAAACTTTCTTAAAATCACTTCTAATATGTGGATAGCGTTTCTTATACTGAAAAGCCCAAATAACTTTATTTATTTCACTTAAAATGTACTGCAAAAAGATATATAGAAAAGAAAAATGCAGAAAAATACTTCGCATCTTTAACAATATGCTCAGGAACTAAGCTAGTTTTAGAAAAACAAATTACTAAATTTTTATTACTTTAAATCTATATTATTTCAATATTAATTGATATAAATACGTATTATTACTATATCATACTATATTAATTAGTAAGGTTTCATATAAATAGATACTAGTTATACAGGGTGTCCACTCCAATCATGGACCAATAGCTAATTTTTAAACCGTTAGAGATAAGTATATAGTTTATTTAGGAAAAAATCTCAAAATTATGAAAGGAATTTTGGGTCTATTCAATGTTTTTCAAAAAATCAAATTTTGAAAGAGTTACGAAAATTAAATTTTTATACAGCCTCCCAGTCCTATCAATCATATTTAGTAAAACATTCTTGACACTGTAACGTTTAAAACTAAAAAAAAATCACTCTTCTACCACAAAAATTGACCGAGTTATGACGTTTTGAAAAATCAAGATTTTACATTATTTTATGACGTCATCGAGAGATCGCTTAAGGGACCGTATGCGAAATCCTTCAAAATCTTGATTTTTCAAAACGTCATAACTCGGTCAATTTTTGTGGTAGAAGAGTGATTTTTTTTTAGTTTTAAACGTTACAGTGTCAAGAATGTTTTACTAAATATGATTGATAGGACTGGGGGGCTGTATAAAAATTTAAATTTCGTAACTCTTTCAAAATTTGATTTTTTGAAAAACATTGAATAGAACCAAAATTCCTTTCATAATTTTGAGATTTTTTCCTAAATAAACTATATGCTTATCTCTAACGGTTTAGAAATTAGCTATTGGTCCACGATTGAAGTGGACACCCTGTATATCAATAAGAAACTTTTTACAGATAAGTTGTGTTGTCCTAAATTACATGACTTGAAGCTAAATCCGAATAGATTAATCTCAAAACGTTCGGCTAATTTCGACTTCTAACTGATTTCTAAGCGAAGAAAAACATTAACAACGGCATCTGGAAGAGTGAAATACTTTAGGCACTTCTCCGATAATTGTTCGGAAACTTGTCTTATTTTTCTCACTGTAGACATATTGATTTCATTATTTCTGCCCAAGATAGATCACTTTCGATAAGCAATATGTGTTGGGTAATTAAGGACTGGACTTATCTAAATTCAAGCAAGAAGTTTGTTCTTTTTCTTAAACTATATTAAGTCACTCTGGCCGTGTGAAGTTCAGTTTAGTTTCTTACTTCAATTAATCTTCGGCTACTTTAATAAAGCTTTCTTAAAAATTTAAATTAAAAAAATAAAAAATAAGAGCAACATTTTTTTAGTACCTTCACAATGCATAATCATATAAAAAGTAAATAAACATAATTTCTATAAACACATAGTAACATAATTTGCAAGCATTCACTTTTAAATAATCTTTTCAAACACTAAAAATGAATGTTTTGAAAATGTACATACTTATGAAATCTGTGTTTAAAACAGAAACAGAAATATAGTTCAAAATGTAACAAACTGAAGAAACTAATTAAATATAATTGAATGTTAATGTGTTCCATTCTTTTATAAAGTTTTCTCTTCTCGTTTTTCTCTCTAGTAATTTTTTTTGTAAATGCTGTATTTATATTCCCTTTATAAGCAATGCTGCCAAATAAAAACCTCAAACCACTGCTGTTTATTTTCTTGCATCAATATTATAAATTATAATGTATAGATCTTAAGTTAATGTTTAGTATTTAACGAAACAGTTTTGATTCGTATTAAAATTGTCAGTTTGCTAGTAATTTTACGAGCATAAAATATAAAAGGAATATTGTAGTACTGCATTATATTATATAAACGATTCATTAATATATCATATAAATATTTGATAGATTCGTATAAATATAATTCATGTAAATATATCTCTTTGTGGTTATTTAAGAAAAATAATACCGTTTATATGATTAATGTAATTTTTATATTAAAAATATTGAGGTTCAAAAAATAAGTGATGCCTATAAATTGATAGATATCGGTGAACTCTGGTGTTTGTATTTTAAGCACAGTTCTAAATTCCTACAGTTCAATTTTAGTTTATCTCAAACTTTACTGAAGCTTACAGTGTTAAAGTACACACTGTAAAAAATGAATGTTGTTTTTACAGTATAATACAGCTAAGTTTATTACCATGAATTTACAGTTTTGAACTAGAACCTTTGCTGCCAGTGTTATACTGTTGTTTTTACAGTACCATATAGCTAAATTTTACGGCAATAAACTGTAAAATTGCTTACTTTGCAGTAATCAATCGCAAAATTGCTGGTTTTACAGGCTATTACCGTTTATTTCACAGTTTTAAAATGGAACCTCGACTGCCAGAATCAGAACTCTAAAAACAACTCTAAAAACAACAGTTCATGTTTTGCAGTGCAGTAGAATTTTGTTTCTGACTGACGGGTGATAACTTTGCAAGAACGGACATTTAACAAAAAAAAAAGACTTCAAAGTAGGGGTAAGTGGTGTACCTCGGACATATGTGTACCTCGGACCTAGACTGATTACAGCTCTGCTTATTAAAATATTTGAATAGCAACATGTGTAGTTGAAATATGTGCCTCTAGAGGTCTCACTGCATACCTTTCTGTTTTGTTGAAAGTTCATCTGATTGAAATCTCTACTAATAATAAAGCTGAAGGTGGGTCTGTCTGTCCTTCTTTCTGTCTGTCTGTCTGTTATGCGCGTAGCGCCAAAACCGTTCGGTCGATTTTTATGCCACTTGGCACAAAATTAGTTTGTAGCATGTAGTTTTGCACCTCGAAGCGATTTTTCGAAAATTCCATTTCGTTCTTTTTCTATTCGAATTCTTAGCGGAAATTCGATAAAATAGGGAAGAAATATTTCATACACATTTTCAAGTCTTATGTCATTCGAAAGCTTGAAATTTTCTGCACAAAATGAAGTTTTTTCGAAGTTTCTACGATCATCAGGAGAGCTGTAACAATTGTTTTTAGAATCCCGGAATTCAAGGCTTACCTTCAGTAAAGCAAGCCAAACGATTCTAAAATGGTTGAACTCGAGAATAAAATTTGTTTGAAAAGATAGATGAAATGAATTATTTTATCAACGGAAATCAACTTTTCATGTTGTTACCATGGTTACGTGTTCATACTTATTTTTGTTTCGTTCTTTTTCCAGCGTTGCCAGGTGTCGTATTTTTGATCTTGATACTACGGTAGTACTTTTTGGCCCAAATAAGGAGCGTAGTATTTTTCCGGCAACCCTGTTTCCAAAAAACTAATGACTTAATTAAAAGATTTGGCTGTTTTTTTTTTCATTTTCATAGATTTCGCATTTCAGCAACATTGATTTTGGCAACGTTTGGAAACAGTAGTATTTTGTAATATTTTTTTTAGAGGAGGCGTAGTATTTTTTTGTTTCAATTCTCTGGCAACCCTGTCTTTTTCCCGGTGAAAATGCTTTGGGACTTTACTTGGCGCGTTTTTGCGTGTCTCGCGGAAGTGAAAGCTTTGAGAGAAACTACGCAAAATAGTCAGAGTTACCACGCTTGGCGCGCCTATCGCCCATTTAGCAAGAAAAGGGTACCTAAAGCACAGTTTAACCAAATATCGTATCAATTGCGTTATTGCATCGTTCTTTTTAAAGTGTTTTATTTCGGAAAATGTATTGTTTTGTTTTTAAAGCTAAGAAAGAAAACTTTATTCTTCTTTTAAACTTTGGTAAGATTTCTGTTGGTTTCTGTGAGCAACAAAATTGTTCTTATTTTCTCTTTTAGCTTATTTTTGTGCATCTCCCCTTGGGGTTGCATTCGAATGTTCCAAGGGCGTGTTTTACCCCTTTTATGGAGTAAATCAGTGTTCATTTCAATGCAGACAAAAGTGATATGAATTGGCGCGACCACTTGGCAATATATCGCCAAGCTTTTGGTCGTCAAGTATTTGCTGCCAATTTGGCGACATATCGCCACGTTAGAGAAAAAAAATTGTTTTCTTTTTTTTATTTGGACTCAATTTGGCGCTATTGGCAATATTTTGCGAAAAATCCACTGAATGATGTTAAAATCGGCGATATTTAGGAGATTAATCATTGTAAAACATTTTTTTTTTGCATTGTTTCGTGGCAAACTAGGGATATAAATGTTTGAACTGTTATCTTGCTCACTCCAAGCACTATTTTAACACTTAAGGCATCTTCTAAGAAATTTACACGTAAAATTAAGTAGCGTGGGGTCCATACCAGATTTTTATATTATACTTTGAAGGAATTATAGTTAAATTACAACTAAAATAGAGCCTTTTTTCTGCTATATCAATTATTTTACAAATGAACATTTAATTTTATACCACGGGCAAAGCCGTGCGGGTACCACTAGTATTATTATAAAAAGAAATCCACTATTCAAAAGTAAGTTTTTCCGGTTACTTTTGGGTATTTTTATTCTAAAACATATATTGTTTATTATGAAATGAGGGTCATGCATTATACAGTCATGTTCTAGCTATAACAAAGTTAATCCTAACTGTAATACAATGGTCAGCTACTTTGTTTTTTATAACCAAGTGGTGTACCTCGAACCCAATACAAGTGGTGTACCTTGGACTGGTCCAAGGTACACACTTCTGCAGTGCATAACAATTACAACTCAAAAATTTCATGTTCTTTAGTTTTTTGAAATGCCTTTTAAAATTCAAGTGAAATGTTTCCTTCCAAAACTAAAAATTTCAGCTTAAATTTTAAACTTAATATGCAGTTTTGCAACTGCATAATCATGATTTATGGTAAAACGAATGATGAATTCTTAACTACATTTATATGTGCAATACACCGCTAACTCCGTTATTCCATTCAAGGCCTTCAGTCCTTGGACGGTTTATATAACGGTGAATGAAAATATTTTTTGAAGATTTTGATTTCCTCCCATCAAATGTCAATGATTGCATAGTGCAAAAGTAAGAAGAAAATAACACACAAAATGATTTTACTGGTGTGTCAACACTTCTTTGCCAAGCATTGTCACTCCCTGAAGAAATAAGGCCATATCCAAAGGCACTACCGAAAAAATGACCCCATAGGGGGAAAACCTAAAAGAACGTCTTGTATTTTGACCGATACATCCCGGAAATAGCGTCTTGAAATAGAAAAGGCTAAAAGGGGCAATGAAACAAGTAAAGCAAACTAAGACAGTAAAACCCCTACCAAGCCAGCTAAGAGATAACTTTATTATTCTTCAGAGTCTGAACTTAAGAATATTGAAGATTTTTATGAGGAATCCAATAATTCAGAGGAAGATTTTAATGAGCTAGAAGATGCAGATAACATTAATATTTAGATTGGCGATTTTGTTTTGGTGAAATTTGCTGGCAAAAAAGCTATCAAATATTTTCTTGCAGAGATTATTTCTATTGCTAATGATGAATATGCAGTTAAATTTGTAAAAAAAAGATCCAAACTGTGAGAAGTTTACAAGAGAAGATCCTACCATTTATGAAGTTGAAAAAAAGGATATATTCAAGCTACCACACCCAATACTATCTAGTGGATCAGAAAGGTAGCTCGAGAAGTTAACATTTGGAACTGACCTATCCAATTACAATCTTGGTTAGAAATAAGTGCAGCTTAAAAAAAACTCTCTAGCATGGTTTTCATGAGATAGAGCATCTTGGTATTTTTTTAAAAGGGAAACGTGACAAGATAATAAGATCTAAATTTTTATTTATCTTTGAAACAAATTAAAAATGTATTTCTAAATTTATGTGTGGTTTACTGATTGATAAATAGTGATGTTCTTACTGAAAATCATGTTTTCTTTACCTGTTAATCATTGGTCCAAGGTACACCATCCCAAAACTCAAGGTACACCACCGGTGGTGTACCTCGGTTCTATGTGCATTATTATGCTTATTACAAAAAATGTAATTGAAATAAGTTTTAAAAAATTTTAAGATAATTATATGTAGTGGAAAAAATCATAAAGTTTCAACTTATGGTATTTGTTTTTAAGTTTTGCAAATAGTTATGAAATTAAAAATTGAAAAGCAAAAATAGGTCCGAGGTACCCCACCTTCCCCTACATAGGAATAAAGTGCGTTAATATTAAAACAGAGCAGCACGCTTAGAAACATTTTTCCAGGCAAAACTATGTCGAACAGGGTATTAGTATTGCTCGAGACGAAAAATCCATAACGTCATTAATTCATAACGAAGTTTCATTAAAGTTGCATCACAAGTGAATCTTACATTCCTAATATAACTAATCACCGAAGACCAAATGATTCTTCACAACATCTGTTTCATTGTAACAGATTGTTACTGCGAAAATTAAAGATTATTAGTTTCGGCAAGGATCAATTGTTCTATACCAGAACAAGAAATTTCTTTAAATTCAGATAGAGTTATCGTTACTTATTTCACTGAAATGTTAATGAAGATAGTATTATAAATTATTCATCAATCTCAAAATATTTTGAAGAGACATCATTTATAAATGATATGTGTTAACCTAAGTTTTATGAGAAACTGATCCAATTTTTTGCGGCTGCCAATTGCCCACTGTAAAAAATGAATGTTGTTTTTATAGTATAATACAGCTAATGTTATTGTAATAAATTGTAAAAATTGCTATTTTACAGTAATAAACTGTGAAACTGCTAATTTAACCGTTTATAACCGTGCATTTTACAGTTTTGAACTGGAACCTTTCCCGCTAGTTTTAGACTGTTGCTTTTACAGTATAAAACAGCTAAATTTTAATGCAATAAACTAATATTTCATACTTTACAGTAAGAAACTACAGTAAAATTGCTAGTTTTGCAGCTTATTATTGTGCATTTTACAGCTTTAAATTGAAACCTCGGCTGCCAGAATTATACTGTAAAAAAGAAAAAAAAAAAACAATTCAATATTTTTCAGTGCAGCTTACAATGTTAAAGTACAGTACAATTTAATTTTTGAATGACGATAAGCTTGCAGGAACAGGTATTAAACGCACAAAATAATATTAAAGAAGATTTGATATTAAAGACATAGCAACACGCTTAGAAATATTTTTCCAAGCACAATTATGTTGAACAGGATAGCATTATAAATTATTCATAAATCTCAAAACATTTTGAAGAAACATCATTTATATAAATGACTTGTGGATATGCCAGGCATCGCGCGGGTTAAAGTGCAACATGCAAAATCCAAGAAGGCATTTTTTGTGACAACGTGGTCAGTTAAATCGGCGTGAATGACAACGTGAAATGAAGCTTAAATGTGTCATTTATCTGTTATGATTTTCTAAACGAATTGCGTTTCGTTTGAAAAAAATAAAAACTTTTGGAAAAATAAAAATAAAGGTATTTTATGTTCAAGGGTGAAAACTTACGAAAGAAACATTTCTTATCAATTTTAATTGAGAGAAGAATCAGAAAACCACTCGAAGCAAAGACATTGTCAAACGCAAAATTAGCTATAGAGGGGAAGTGGAGATGAAGCAGTAAATAATGATTTGAATGGAGGCAAGCCTCTAAAAAATTTGAGATTTCATGTCGAAGTTTCAACTAAAATTGGAATAAAAAAGAACTACCTGTCAGATTTTTTTCTAATTGATCTCTTGATGGGCCCAGTGAGCACACAAACACAATGTGAATTTTTAGAGAAATCCAACGGGTAGTTTTTGAGTCTATAAAGGACATACATACATACATAGGTACATAGATACATACATAGGTACATACATTCTTTTTTATACATAAAGATATGTGTTAATCTAAATTTTATGGTCAACTGCTCTGAGTTTTTTACGGTTGTTACTTGCCGGCCACCTTGTCACCAGAGAACTCTGGCACGGATGGGGTGGTACAGTGATTAAATCCCGGATGGACATGGATCAGGCCCGTCATTTAGGGGGGAGCGGGGGTGTCAATTGCCCCCTCCCCTTGATTTTTTGAAATCAATGTATTTACATATAAGTGGGCGTGGTTTTTGTTGTTTTATGGGGAAATTATATTGTGCTTTTATCCTTTGCCCCGCCCCCTAGAAAAACTTGAAATGACGTCGTACTTTCTCTCTTCTGTCCTTAAATAAATGTCCGTAAATCAGTTTCAGTTTCCCAGAAATATTCTTTTTTGAGAGATACTTACCAATGAATTGTAATTCAATCCACCACTTAAAACTATTCAATGTTTGTCAACGAAATGCAAACAATTTTTTTCGCACATGGTTGGACTAAATTAAAACACTATTTCTTATAAATGTCGATGTAAAATCCCTCGTCATAATCAAGAAGTATCGGTAAGATTGTAATATTAAAGTCAAAAACTGGAAATCATATTTCAAGTGTGAAAATATTTGATATTGAAAAATGTTTGATTTTTGTATGAAAAATGTTGTATTTAATAATTTTGATAGAGGCTTAAAAAAACTGGAAATTAAAAATGTTTTATATCCATTGAAAATGTTTTCCAAAAGTTAAAAATACTATCTGATATCTCAAACTTAATTAAAACTGTCATCTGAAATTATTAGAAAAATAAAAGTGAACTTTTTGATATCGGTGTTTAAACTGTCAACACCAGCTTTGTTTTCCCGATTTTGTCAATAACATTTCTGACATGGCCTGGATCTATTTCAAAGTGTATTTTATGATAACAAGCATATACAAGCAATACTCAAGAAATATTTGTTTACAGTTTTATATCATAAATTTCATGGTGGTTTAATTAAACAACGAATGTACTTCTCTCTCTCCCCACCGTGAATACATTTTAAGGGTTCCAGTAAAAATTGTGTTTTTATATTTTTATAAAAAAAAAACTCACAAGAGCCAAACAAAAAAAAATTCTACCACATCAAGAGATTTTTCCAACTAAGTTTGTTTGGAATATTTTCGTCCCTAAGTAACGAATAACTTTTCAAAAAAAATGTCAAATACGGGGTTCAAGTTTCCTTGCCGAGATCTTTCGAGCCAAAAAAGTTTATTCGAATCAGACTGTTCACTCAAAAGTTATTCGAGGGGACAGACAGATCGACAGACCAACACATAACACATTTTCCCGTTCTCGAAATCCTACTTTTAAATTTTAAGTTTTTCGATTTTTATTGAATTTATTTATTTATTTTATTTTATTTTATTTTATTTTATTTTTATTTATTTTTTGACTTATCAACATTATTTTGATGCATTAAGGCCCTTTTAAAGCTTTTTTCATCTTTCTTTCACTTTTACAGAAATGTAGGTGAACAAGAAAAAAACCAACAGAAATTTAAAATGCGTAATAAATAATGAAGTGTTAAAAACAAATTCATTATTTCATTGTTAACAGAATATATATTCCTATGGTTTTCTTTATTTATGAATTCGGCTGTTTTCTGTCTCAAGAAAAAAAAACCATGTAAGGAAAGGAAAGTAAAACAACACTAAGCTTAAATTTATATCAAATCATGCTTTGATTAAATTTCAAAAAATAAAATAGAAAAATAATTGTGATAAGCTCTGTAAACAAAATAAGTTATTACATAAGTAATAAATTTTACTCTGATTTAAACACTTGTATATCTGAACATATTGTTAACTATATAGGAACTAAACTAGTCAACGTCTTATTAAGAATAACTACTTTGCGAAATTGCAGTTCTCTTCTTCTTATTATTATTATTATATTATTATTATTACTCGAACAAATGCTCTTAAAAAAAGAAGCTTTTTTTCCTCCAAAACTTCTCTGGAAGTAATACATTGTTCAGTGAGTTTTCTTAAATGATTTTCTTACTTCTTTTCTAGCTTTAAAAATGATGTTTTTCCCCTGTTTTTTCTCTCTTACCTCTTAGCTCTTTACCAAGAAACATAATTAAATACTGATTACATCTTTGCTTTAAAATATCCATTTTTTTCAAGCTCTAGAAAAGTTGTTCAAACTCGTTCATAAGCTTTGGTGGGTAAGTATTTGCAGGAAGTAATGTTTCTTGTAAAAAAGTATGTTTTAAAAGTCTAAAAGGTTTTTATCTGCAAACAGTTTTGAAAAAAAAAATGTTGCAGTAATCAAGTCCTTTGCTTTGTAATGTGCTAATTACTTGTATTTAATCTTGTTGCTTAGCACTAGAAAAACATTCTTGTAGCTTTTTTCAAAATAAAATGAAGCACATGTACCATATACGTGCAAATACTTTTTTATAATGTCCACTTTAAAACAGAAATCTAAAAAATTGTCCATTAGTATGACCAAAGTCCTTGCTACTCTAATACTTCTATAATGAATTTACATACATTCAATTACATTCTATTACCTCTCGCAAAAGAGTATTTTTTGAAAAAATTTAAAAATATGTAAGTAACATGCATAAAAAAGAAAATATAAAAGCAAAAAAGTATAAGAAAATAAAATAAAAAGATATTATCCAACACCGAATCCACTGTAAATTACTTTACTGATGTTGTCAGGAAAATCAACTGCGCTGTATTAGACGACGCGGTAATAAAGACTTGTCTTTTGTTCAGATATCTCATTATGTCCCACAATTTGACATTAACATTTGTTTCTTTCCCCGGCAAGTCAAAGTTACTGTTTACCTGTCATCATTTCCAACAATGTTAAATAAGTATATGACAGTATTTGCTTTGTGTGGTAGATTTCTCATGAATAATTTAACTTCGTCTTTTTGTCTAAGGTAAGTAATGCAACTACCAAGAGGAATCCAGTTTGTGTTTGTAACATGAGGGTCGAGTTTAATCAATACCCGTATAATACTAAATACCTGTCGCTTTCTGGTTTTTAACATACTGCAAAATGGAACCCAAAGGATAAAATATACTGTCATACTGTCGGCCCCGCTTAAACGAATACTGTCTTTTCCAAGAAATATTATTCGATTAAACGGGGTATTCGATTAAGTGGGAATCTTTAACATTATGTCTATGGCATCAGTTCCAAGACATTTTATTCGTATAAGCGGGGTATTCGTTTATCCGTTACCCTATTAAGCGGGGACGACAGTATGCCGCAAAAAAGCAGAGAAATTAATTATTGGGTGATTTCTAAACTTAAATTTTGAATTCAACCAATCAAAATTTTCTTTTGAATTGTTTGGATCTATTTGGCTGCAGACGGGTAGATTGCGCTTACGTTTCGTGCCAGGCTAATCACATTTTGAGGGAAATTCAAAAGGCATTTAGCATTACTGGGGCGTTGATTTAATCAGTATTAAACTAGTAGTTATCGATATTTTTACGAGAATCATTTTACGTGACTGAAGTTAACAACAGATTAGTAAGACCTAATCTTTAATGTTGCAGAAAAGGCAGGGCGATTAACAAAGAAGATGAAGTGACATTTATGACTTCCGTGAGAAAAAGGTTGAAAAAAGTTTTTGGAACAGTAAAAGAGAACGAAATTTGGAGAATACGATATAATCATGAGTTTCACTTGAAATACAGTGAACCCAACATAGTCAAAGTGATCAAGATCGTTCAGACGGAGACATGTATTTTGATAAAGCAATGAAAATCAGGTTAAGAATAACTGTTCAAACTCCGAGGGGAAAAATGAAAAAAAAAGGAAGAGCGAGAACAAGGTGGATATATAGAGTATAAAAATGGTTAAAAGGCATAGCAGTTCAGCATTGGAAGACTATAGCTTCGGAAATATCAAGATGGCTTAAGCTGACTGAGAAAGTCATGGCCGACAGTCGGCTGTAAAACTTGGGCAAAAGAAGATAACAATTTAAGATAACAAGAACAAAGGAAAAAATGTTTACCAATGATTAACGCAAAAAAGAGAAAGCGAATATTAGTCAAATGTAAACAGAGGAAGTGACAGGACTTCGTGGAGTTTTTCTCGTGCATCTAAAATCGAGCAACTGACAGGAGGATTCAATTGCCTCTTCACGACCTACGGACATCAATTGTGTTACACATTAGTGAGAGTGTTTTTTTTTTTTTTTTTTTTAAATTTTTCGATATAAAATGAATTTATACTTCGTTCACGAGACCGAAAGACCAGAAGCAAACGGATAGGTTGCCAGGAGGTTTGTCACTATACCCCTTCCGAGGATTTTTTCTCGAATTAAAAAAAAAAAATAAACCAGTAGTTTTCGCATTAGACTCCTGCGTACCGATTAGTTCCTTTTGCAGAAAACACGTGATTGACGTCGGCAAATGACGCATTTCTTTGTTTACATCTAATCTATCTTTCCCATCAGCGCAAAATCGTCCTAAGGCTTTAGCCCCCTCTCACTCCCACCCCTGGAATATGTTCAAGCAGCGGTCCTGATTTCCTTTAAGATTGATAACAATGAAAGCTGTTACCCAGTCAAGCGTTATTTCAATTACGAGATTGGATCTCTTCTCACAAGAATAGGTAATGGTTCATTTCAGTTAATACATTAATTACTTGCATCAGAGATTCTCAAAGTGTGGTCCATGGACCCACGGGGGTCCGCGAACTCATGTCAGGGTGTCCGCGGTGCTATACTGCTAAAATGTAAACAAATAGTTGAATTTGAACTAGGTGTAATAATGTTTTAATTCAAAACGAAAACACATTAATAAAGAATAAAACAATTCTTGTTTACGAACAAGCAGGGCGTAGGAAAAGTCCCGAAACATTCGATTTTTACGCCTATTTCCAATCCTAAAATAATATTTTGCATGGCATATTATATCGTGGTATGGATGGTGTTTTGTGTTAGACATCGTATTTAAAATCCAATGCGGAATAGAACTTTCTGATCTCGTTGTACTCACTTCGGCAGTCTTTCTGATCTCCTGAGCTAAGCGACGGACCTGAATCTAAATATTGCACCTAACGAGTGATATTAAGCTTTATTTTGCTTTAAAAAGAGTGCTAGATTAGCTTATCTTTTAAATGTCAATGTATGAAATAGAAATGAAGGGACAACTGGATAAATGTGATATGTGACAATTTTGGAAAAACTTACTTTTTACCATGGATGAAGGTGATAAGGTAATAATTTTTTGTTTGAAAGCTTTTCTAGAAATTAAAAATATTGTCACATATCACCTTTATTCACTTGCCTCATCGATTGTGTTTGTGAGTTAACACTATTGAACACACACTAATTTAAATTTGTGTAAATCGGAGAATTCAAATGTCATGTGACATTTGAATTTCTCCGATTTCACCTTTATCCACTTGCCCTTTAAAATGAATTAACATGCTACACATTTATTAATTTTGTGTACATGAAACAAACGTGAAAACATTTTGGGAAAAATATTTTAATACATCAAATCAAGCTTTTTTTTTTTAATTCTCGGGAAGGGGGAGAATCTGCGAAGCTAGTAAATATTCAGGTGGGGATCGGCGGAGGTCTGGACTTTGGGAACCACTGACTTAATATGATAAGTATATTAATGATAGTAATAAAAGGGGACAAAAAACCCATTTAATATGAAATTGTATTTAGAGCATATATTCCTCATTTTTTATACAAGAAATCCAAAAGAAACAATATTAAGGGATATGAGTAACTTGAAGACTAGAAGGTTGAACATTGCAACTATAGGACGTGATATAGGGAAACATAACGCTGAATTCAGCAGCTCGCTTTTTCCACTTTTTGTGATGGAAACATTAAAATTTTTCTATTTCTAAGATTTATCTGAAACACAGTTGTTTCAAAAAATAATTTTGCAATCATTTAAAATATTCAGTGGTAGTTATCTTGCATTTTGACATAAATGGGAAAATATTTTTGAAACGTTGATGAATTCAAGTAGAAATGACGTTTGAATTAGCTTCTAAACTGCAAACTTTACTCTCCGTATTGATTTCCATTGTGACACTGAGTAGTTAATTGTAAAACTCTTTTCAAATCTAAAAGTTGAGTGCAATTGGTGAAGGAAAGAAAGAGAAATATTGTCACGCTTTTGGCATTTTTATCTATAATGATATGCATTTGTATTTCGCTTCCGTTTCCCTGATAAAAGTATATTGATCACAGATAATGAGGAGAGAAAGTATCTAGGTTTCTTTATGCTTTCAAGCCTTGCTGTGGTTATTCAATGAAAGTTTCTCTAATGCATCGGAAATTGTCAACATCTTTGTGGACATGTGCATTGAAAGAAATTGCTGCAGTACTTAAAATACAAAATTCCGCACGTCTAAGAGTAGAATAACGAATGCATTCATAAAGAATGTATATCTTCGGATCTTCAACTACATCAGTTTCTGATTTTGAAAACACTAAGTTTTAGACATCAAGAATTTCTCGTAATAATTTCTAACATATTGGACATTAATTAATGTACTTAGCCGATTTTATCCGTAATCATTTCTGAATTTCACCCTAATTTATTACTTCCCTGAACACAAGAATTGCATAGGAAAAGTTTTTTTTTTTTTTAATGAATAAAACACTTATCTCAAATATTTTTAAATAATGTAAACTAACATTGTGGAACGCTGTTTTTTCATGGACCCAGGTCTAGTTGCGGATCACAATGTGATTCAAATGCAAATACATTGAGATCTGCTATTTAGTAAAAATTTATACTTTTAAGGGGAATTTATAGACACGAAATATGAAATTAAAAATAAGATTAAAAAATCAAGACTACTTGATCAGTAAAAAAAAACAATAAAAAGGTCTGTTCGGGGAATTATTCAGTGGCTATCATTAAACTGTTTTTTAATTGGTACATCACGGATTTCGTAAAGTTCATACAGTTATTTCTAAAAAAAATCTGCAATAGAAATGAATTATTATTTTATAGTATTTCTAATTATAAAATAGTAATTCATTCGTTCTTCAGGGATTAAAACCTTATATCTATTAAAACACGGAAAGCGTAATTAACAAGATTTTGAAATTGAACGTTCATTACCCAACTTTAGTAGTGCAGCCGTCTTCTAGCAAAGTTAATTACATAAGAATGTGAATAAATCATGATATAAGATCTTAATTGCAAATGTTGTGGAGGTTGTTGAAGTTCGTACTACCTGCTTAATCACATTCATTGGAAGATGACTCAAATTTAAAGTCTCAAGTCTCTTAAATTTTTAACGTATTTAGGAACCTCACAGTTTTTTTTTCCTATAAAATGATTTGAAAATTTGCAGGATTAAAATCTTGCATATTTCACGTCATATGTTGTCTTCATAGAAAGCTTTTCAAATAAATCTATTAGATGATCCATAGTCATTCTTACCCTGCAAAAAATGAACTGTTGTTTTTACAGTATAATACTGGCATCCAAAGTTCCAATTTAAAACTGTAAAATGCAAAGCAATAAACTGCAAAACTAGCACTTTTACAGTTTATTGCCGTAAAATTTAGCTGTATTATATAGATAAACGAACAGTATAATATTGGCAGCAGAGGTTCAAGTTTTAAACTGTAAAATGCGCGTAATAAACTGTAAAATTAGCAATTTTTTAGTTTTGTAGTATGAAATTAGCAATTTTACACTTTATTACCATAAAATTAGCTATATTATACTGTAAAAACAACATTCATTTTTACAGTGTAGGATATTACAGTGTGGCCAGTAAGTAACGAGTTGAAAAGAAATGTCGATTTGTCGAAAACTGATTGGTGTATCAAGTCCAAACTTGGTGGTTAAATTCGGTGCGTCGGCGGATGTTTTTTTGCAGTGTCATTGAGTTGACTTTTGTTCATTTTTTAGTGAAAATCTGGACATATAGCATTTCTGAGAGCATTTTCATCGTCAAAAGCATTATGTCAGCAACAACAGCTCAATCAAGATTCAAAGAATGTTTTGAAGAGCTTGTCTGAGTTAATGCATTAGACAATAGGTACGAATGTGTCGTCAATCAGTTATTTTGTTAGAAAGTTCGAAAGAGCGTGTAGTCTTTGCGACGATGTGTCGACAAATGTGGCAAGAATTTCACTATTCGGTTAAGCCATATTATAGCAAGAAATGGAAAACTCACGGAACATGTATTAAACTGATTCCCATATACTGCACTTTGTTTCAGAATTAAAATAGCATTTGTTTTAATCAGTGGGTTTCGAGAAATTAATTGTTGCCATCAGCGCGGAATAATTAATGGACAACTAATGACAAAGACAAGAAAGTGCATAAACCCCGGAAATAATTTCTCGACTTCTAAATACTTCGAACATAGTTGTTTAAAGTAATAAACTGGAAATTATGATGAACTCAACCAATACAGAGTTTGCTTAAATTAAATGAATATTGAAATTTTTGAAAAGCGACACCCTTTTTGTATACACTGTTAAAACTACTGGTTGCGATTAGCACCTGTCAGGGGTGAAACGCGTGTAGCACCAGCGACACCCAGGAAAGAACAGGATTTCACCCGTAGCTTGGGTGAAAAACTGGTACCCTCAATTCAACGTACTCGGCGGGATGAAAGATGAAACTGTAAGAGAGAATAATGGCACCATCGCTGTTTTCTATTGCCGATCCGCTGTTTTCTATTGCTAAACTGTATGTGTTTTTGTTTATAATTGTGTTCAGCTTTATTTGCTTTATTCTCGAAGTCTTTGCACAATTTCCACATTGAATTCTGGTTTTAAAACGATTGAAACTTGTAATTTAAGACGTTTTCTCACAGTCCACACTTTCCAACATAGTTTAATAGAATTCATGACTTCAATTCATCTGTCCGTGCTCTAACTCTCGTATATATATCCACTAGATCACTTGGCAGTTTTAAAATGTTATTAACATTTACTACAACATTATTTCCACTAAAAATGAAGTGGGAAGGTCAATTGTTAAATCACTTTTACGAAAAGCCAAAAATATTCAGTTGCATTACGATCACTGAATAATCAATTCGTTTCATAAATATCAAAATTTTAACCAAGACAAAATATAAAGAAGAGAACAAATATAAAGAAGAGTTCACGAAATGAGTCATGATATTCGAGTGTTTATAATAAATAATAGTGAGAGAGAGAGAAAGATTTTTTTTTCAATGTTCTGTGTTCGCAGTTATCGTTACGAAACAGCTTTATTATTTTGGCCACTGCCTGAATGCTTCGCATCATTATAAATAAATATTTTTTGCGGAAAATCCGCTAGATTCCTGACAATATAAGCAAACAGCACTTATTATATTCAGAAAATTAGACAGTAAAGTTTAAAATATAATAATTTCTAAAACTGTAATTTCTAGCTGAATAGGGCTTTTTTTTTTCGTTTTGTTTTGTTTTCACTTTTTTCATTTCAGCTAGTTTAAGCATTTTGATCAGTAAATACTGTTTATCTAGTGTTCATGAAAATACCGGTACATATTTTTAAAGTAACGTTGATGCATGATAGAAAATAGTACAAGACACAACAATGTTATAGCAATAAGCTGAACTTATACGCAGTAGTCAACTGAAACAATTTTAAACGTGTTGGAAAGTTCTAATAGTAAACGATGATAAAATGCCTGTAGTACTTACGCGAGAATTTGAAGATAATGTGAGACCAAATAATGTGAGTAAATCCAGTTGTATTTATCCAATGTGAAAGATGAAGCAAATTCGTTTCGATGCAACGTACCGTCGGCCATTAAAAATGGGTGGAAATAAGTCAGCGCGCATGCACTATTATCTACGTTCTGCTATTGGTGGATTTAATAGCACCTTCGGTCTTTGGAAGCACCGTTCACCCAGAGAGGTGCCAACGGGCATCGAATCCCTACTTTGGCTCCCTGAAGGCACCCTTCGGCACCGTACTTTTACCCTATGTTGACTAAAGTCACCCGTTTGGCACCCCTGGTTTTTACAGTGTATCGCGCTGATTGATTAGCTTGTTAAAGAAAACACGCACGATTGGCGTAACACAAAACTGTTCACTGGCACCGTTGGACATTATTAGATTTGTATTGAATCTGGAACAGTTAAAGTAATTTAACAAAAAGTAAAATATATTGAAAGAGACAGTTTTTCAAAAACATTAAAAGATGAGTTACTTCATTCTCTTTTCAGCATGTACCCTACAAATTAGCAGAGAGTGCCTAAAGCCGTACTGTTTGTGATCTGTAAACTCCTATCTAGCGCACTTCATCGTAGTCATTGATCTACTGTGTTCAGCGATTGTGTAGCTATGACATATCACCTAATTATGTTGCATGCTCAATCAGTCGACTGCCATTTGATGCTTCCTCTCAATAACGCTCTACTAATTCAATTGCCTTTACATAATAGAAGTGTACCTAGGTTGATTGCTACTTTTGCCTTTACTCTTTGGTTGAAACGTCGAATCCATCTCTACAAAAGATAGTAAACATTTTAATTAAATAAACTTAATTATTTAGATGTATTTTTACCACCGAGTGAGTACTTAAAAAAAGATTATGAAAAGATCCATTTAATTTAGTTAGTAGATACGAATTGATTGGATATGCATTTCTTAGCTGTTGGGGTAGAGCAAAATGCATCATTTAGAGGAAATACGAATTTTTGAAAATTGTTGAGTATATTTTGTCGAAACATATCAGAAAATAAGCTTCAAAACAATATAAATAACAAAAACGGTGAGACATTAACTTTAATACTTAAAAAAATGAAATATAGGTAAATTAATGATAATAATTATAACAGAGCACAATTTATAATAAATATTTACTCATATGTGACTAGGGTTACAAGAAAAATAAGTTTGAAATCAAAACATAAATGAGCTTGCGGTCGATAAAACATTCAGCAAAAGTGACAAAAAGTGAACATTTAATTTGGGTTAAACATATGAGTAGAGTAGTTTTTTTTTTTTAAATCGCATTATAAAAACATATTTTATATAAATATCTAATGATTTGCGGCTTGATTGAATTGATTTAAAACTGTAACTATTTGGTCATCATTGATATATTTGGTCATCAAATTGATACATTTAGTTTCAAAACTAAATCAATCTGTTTTAAAAACTATACTGGAGAAACAAACAGATTTCGCCCCCATTTTTGATTGTTTATCCTTATGCTTAATTGCTCCAAAAGATTTTTTCTTACCTTTTCATGGGTTCAAAAACATTCGGTGTACATCTAAAGATTACAGAGCGATTTTTTCCCTTTCTAGATTGTGCATTGTTAGTCAAAACATATATTTTAGTTTAAAAAAATACGTTTTATCATAAAGATATTCAATAAGTATATTTTTATTTCCCCCAACTTCCACCCAAGAATTTAAGCAAAATCTCTAAAACAGAGATATGGATAAGGAAAATTGGAAAAATGCAGCATTTATTTATTTTTTATACATTTAGCTAGCTTAAAAAGACTTCAATTAAAACCTTTGTGGGATTTTTGTTTGAATGATTAAAAGAATGGTGCATTAAAGGTGCCAAAAGGGAATAAAACCAGGTCATTAATTTAATGATTCATATCGCGCAATTAAATATTTCTTGTCAGCAAAATCTTTTAAAAGCCGAAAGCTAAAAATTTACTAAGCAACAAAAAGTGTATGATTAAATGCATTGCAAATACGTTTTCCCTGTACGTTTTAGTTTTTGCTTTTTTTAAACCTGTGTTTTAATCTAACAATGAGAGAAAAATTCTTCATATAGCATTTAGGTACAGAATTTGAGATTATTGAATTGAAAATTTGACTTGACTTGAAACTCAAAATGTTCGAAACATTATAATTAGAAAAGTTTCATTTTTTTTTCAAAATACAGACATGCATAACTCCAACTTTTGTCCCTTTCTTTAATCAATCAGTCAGTTGTTTCTTCAAAATTTAGTTACTTAAATTTATTTTTAAACTTATTAAATTGCTTCAAATAAAACAAAAAAAAACTAAAATATAAACATTCATTAAATGGAAATTCATTTCAGTTTCCGTAAAGCAAATAAATGATTACTCTCGAAGTTCAGCAATAAATCTATACAGAAGCCATCGATATGTTTTTTTAACATCATCTGCAGGGATTATCATTCTGTTTTCCCCACTTAAACAGCTATACTTTGTATTTATGACTAACGAAACTTAAATCAATAACTAAATACACTCAAATTTATCAAGCAGAATCTCGCTTACTAAACTTAAAAAAATACTTGAAGTAATTACTTGAAATATATTATTATCTATGGATGGATCGCACAAACCTTTTAGTTAATAGAAATAATTATGCATTATTTTCAATTCAATTACAGAAGTAAGTACATATTGTATTGTAAAGCTTGAAAATGGTTATTGTTCATAAACCATTTTCAAGCTTTATTAGTTTATTTGTCAATAATACAATTGAGAGATAATATTTGGGTAGAGTAAAGTCACGATATTTTGTCTGCGTGCCCAATTTCGTGATTCTTAATTTCGCTGTTCCGATGCGAAGTGCCATTAAATTGATAGATTTTACCGGTTACAAACAAGATCACTAGTTAGTTGTGTAAGTGCCATGAGTCTAGTCAGCTGTGTCGCCGTTTGAGAGAAAACCACTTTCTTGAAATAGTATTCAATTTGCCAATTCTCGATTTATTGAAATGTGGTAATTTAACTGCCTTCGACATATTTATCTGAAGTAAACTGTATGAACATAATTATTTGGGCGTTTTTCCGTGTTTGGTTTACTTTACGTAGGAGAAAGAGCCGCCATATTAGCTGGTAAGGTGATACTATTATTGCCCCTTAGAAAAATTTGAGTCAAACCAAGAACAAAGACGATGGTGCAGGCTGACTCAATGCCAAGAATGTTGTTCTGAAGATCAACATCTAGAAATATAAGCGTATTGCAATCAATGTGCATCGTAGTAACAAGAAATTTGTTCCGGTGCGAAGTGTAAAACATATTCTTTTTGTGAATCTTGCTTAGAATGTTGAAAAACTAATCTTATAATGCAATTGTGTGTGTGTGTTTTTTTCTTTTTAATGCAGATTTTGTGGTGTTTTTCTTACATAGATTCAATTTTTAATGCTATTAGTATTATTACCTTGTTATGAAATCATTATTAATTCTTTGACAATTTGTATTGAGGTGGGAGAGAGAAAATGGAATAACTTTCTTTCAATTTTGGCTGTTAGCCAATTTTGGCCGTTTCAAAGAAGATTTTTATTACCTTAAAGTAAACTATTTTTCATGTGTAGGATTCGTTGTCGTTGTAATATAAAAAAATTTTAATAGAAATGTGTAAGATATAGTAATCAGAGGGTAAAAATAGACTGAGAAACAAAATATGGTGTCTTTCGTTATTGATTGCCGATCAAATACTAAGTCATACACACCAAAACAGTTTTTTTTAATGCATTTCTACTATTGTAACGAACTTAAGAATGAATACATTTTATTCGATATTATCTGTCCCGTATTTATTTAAAATAGAATAAGTACATCTGACTACTTCTGTACTGACAAAGTAACGACTTAACTGACGAAACGATTCGAAGTTACATACGAAGGAAGCACCAAATTGCTCCATCTATGCAATTTTCCCTTTTTTTTTCCTATCATTAGTTTAATAATTATAAAAATACGCTGTGAACTTTATTTTATACATGAACATCACAAAGTAATTTATCAACAGCACAAGTTTTTTTTTTTTTTTATAAATAAAAAATTAAATAGTTGTGCTTAAATTTCGGAATACTACTTCTGGCTTGTGAACGTCTGAATAGTAGAATTGGCGTCTTAATTATAAAAATGATAAAAAGTCATATTTTTAATACAGGGATGGACCTAATTTCACATTTTGTTCAAATTTCGCTAATCAGTCTGTATTTTCTTAACTCTTTTGCTGTGTAAATGCATTACAGTGAAGAATTGGGCCAAAGCAAATAATAATAATAACAATAATGAAAAGAGTAACATTATTGATTTTAGTTTTTAAAAAACGTAATAAATCAATACTACCATAGTTTGGAAATAAATCTCGCAAAGTGTCCTAGAAACATTTTCAAAACAACTCTTCAAAAAATCACCATTAAATTTTCACGCCACTTTATTATAAATATATCATGCTTGATAATTAAACACATTCATATTCATTAACAAGGCCCTCGCGTTGATTAAACTTGAAAAACTTTTCTAAAAGCTTGAAGTAATTATTGAAAAAAAAATCAATATCTAATTGATGTATCATTCAATTCTCATAATTAGGGAAGTAATTATTCGTCTGATAGCATTTCGAAAGTTTATTAATTGTTTTGCAAGGCAAAACTTCTCGAAGGTATTCGTCGCTTGAAAACTAAATCATTAACACCGAAGCAATTTCGTTTCATATTCAGTACCCACATTATGATAGGTTTCATAGCGAATAATTTCTGCAATGCGACAGAGTTGATTGCCTCAGGCAGTAAAATGGAATTAAATTAGTGTCATTATTGTTGAACATCTTTTTGAAATGCTATTCAACAGTTGTTTTAACAAACTCTTATGTTGAAGTATTGAATGATTTAATGCCTTTTTCCTTAAAAATAATGTTAAAGTTTATTTTGAAGATAAAGTGAGGGAATGTGGATTGAAGTGAAATGGTAACTTGGAATGTTTTCACAGTTTACAGCGCCACCTATCTACCAATATTTTACCAATATTCTTAACCCCTTCAGACCTGGTGTCCGGTATACCGGACATCAGCTTTGAACAGCTGCTAATCATTTAATAATTGACTTAATTACTTGATTTTTTTTTTTTTTTTTTTTTTTGTAGTTGACAATTTGCAATCTGCTTGTTATTATCTGAGCAAAAATTTCTGCTTTTGGGATTGGCAACATTCCCAAAAATGGATTGAGAAACTGGGATTTGGTTGTTTTTCCAACCATGCACTCTCGCCGAAAAAAGTTGCTTTTTTCTGAATTTTCTAAAATTGTATGAACTTTTATTTGTCATTTCAAATGCTTCTATTATGTTTTGTTATTGTTTGGAGAATATTTTACGACAAAGTTTGTGTGATATTTCATATATTTTTTGCTGAAATATTAATTTCAAAATATGTATCTGGAAAATTGGACACGTCATAACTCTTTTAATTTTTTACTCACAAGCTTGAAATTTTGTTTGTGATATGCTCTTAGCCACAGTACTTTGTGTACCAAATAAAAACATTTTTGGTTAACTATTTCATAATTCCGACTAGTATAATATATGATTTATTCTAATCTAATAAATAGCTCTAAAGATTAAAGTATACAATTTTATTAGTCATTCCCAACGTTTGATACACTGATTGTAATATTGAGAGATTTACGAAACAAATTGTTCGTTTACATAAAACGATACACATTTTTCGCTTAATTCATTAAAATTTGATTGAAATCTTTATATCTCAACGCATTACATAATTAGGTAAGTACTGCCAGACAAAATATACAATTTTGTTAGTCATTTCAGACATTTGATGCACGTACTGTAATATTTAGTGATTTCCCAAACAAATTGTTCGTTATGATAAAATTATATGCATTTTGAACTTAACAATTAAAATGAAATTGAGGTCTTTGTATTTCTAATGCAGTACATATTTAGGTAAGATAAGGCATGTTTTGGTTTTAAATATTTAATTAAACTTTTTTATGTACACGAGGGGCAACCACTAACGTATTCATCGATTAATTCAGTCGTTGATATTCCTTCAATTAATAATGAACTTATTTATTCTTTCATTCAGTTATTTTCCTATTTATTTAGCCATTTGCTTAGTTTTTAACTTGTTCTTTTTTTTCCTTTATTCAATTACTTTTTCTCTTATACAAAGATTTACTTATTTATTCATTCGTTTATTGTTCTATTATTTATCCATTTTTTTATTTGATCATTTATTTGAACAAAAATATTTTTAATAATCAAATGGAAAATAGTTTATTCTCCCTTTTGAAAAAAAAAAAAATTCAAAATTTTCTTGATGTTACTAAATTGTCATTAAAAATAAGAAATACGATATTAATTCTAATTCTACTGTAAAATACATTGTAATTTCTTTACATACTGTCATTTTTTAAACGAGTTTCCATTTCATTCACTTTGCTTTACATTCCTCTACACGTATAGATTTAAATTTTTACTAAAATACTCCTTTATATAAAAAAAAAGACTAGGTTGATGCAATTGATGTTTAAAATTAGTCAGCACTATGTCCTATGGGGATACATATGTGTGCAAAATTTTATCCAATTCCATGTGTTACGTTTTGAATCAGAATGACAATAAAGTACCATACACCTACGGACAGTGGCAGACATGTGCTCTTGTTAAAATAAATTCAAAGCTTCAAAACATAATTCCATCAAAATTTTCAAATCAATAGTTTCTACAAATCCGACATTTTTTCCTTTATATTAGATAGAGAGAAAAGTAAAAATGGACTTTGATGAGATCAATTTGTCCGTTGGTGTGTAAGGTGGCAAATTGTGTTAGATATCTGCAAAAATGTTTGCTATGCATTACTATGATAGTAGTAAATGTATTCATAAAGCGTTAACGTTCACAACGAATTATATAGTTAAATAATGAACCATGATAATAATATTATTTCTGGAATAATAAAGTGGTTTCTGAGAATGTCTGCACGATTTTTTTTTTCCTAAGCTAATGAATATTTTACACCAAATTCTAAATGTTCATTTGTAACAATTAATCACATAGTTAGACATTTAAATAATATGGATGAAAAGATTATAGAGTTACATATTTTTTTCTTTATTTCTACAAAACCATTCATTCTGTAAAAGTCATTAAGTAAGACACTGCACGCAAATTGTCCAAAGGAGGAAACAGCAGTAATTAATAATCATAATAAAGACAATTGCCCGCTTTCGTTGACAAAGGAATATTATAGTTTGTGATTAATGTATGCTTTTCACATCGGTCTTCCGTAAAGGATTAGTGTAAAAAAATTCTATTCTGTCAAACTTTTGGCTCTTGATGAATCAATTATCGAATACTTTATGTTCAACCAAAATTGGTGGGTAAGAAGTATTTTTTCTCTTCAAAGCTTCATTTGGACAAGCTTTACTTTTTTATTCTAGAAAAAGTAATGCCGCTGGAAAATCATTTATTAGTTTTCGACAACGTTTGTAATTATTTTGAGACACGAACTTGGTAGGAACTTAGATTTTTCTTACTTACAGAGTATGGCAACAGAACTGATAAATAAAAATACACTTCAAAAATTCAGAATATTTTCTCCCCCTCAAAATTCCTCAATGACCAGTAAGAAAGCAAAACTACATCAAAATGTTTTAACGCATGTCAAATTAAACTGCATCGTTATTTATAAATATTATAAAAAGAGAAAACTGGATTTATTTGTAGCATTTGTTCAAGTTTGGAAAACAAGAAATATTGGCCTCAAATGTTTTGTCATAACTCTATAAAGTACGCATTTAATTTGAAAAAAAATAATCATTTTTTTAATTTATCAATAAAACAAAGTAAATAACAAGACTTTTTTCATGCCACCCATCAGTCATAAATTCATCTAGTTATCTTTTCGAAAAAAATCAGAAGAGTTAGGGCCCTGCTCCACATCAGCAGAAAATGCGACCGAAACCGAAGGCAGAAACCGAAAATCCGGGTACTTTCCATAGGAATACCATTTAATCCGTTTTACGTTTCTGCTTTATTTTTCTGCTTTACGTCAATGTGGAGTTGGGCCCTAAGAAGTCAAATGCAGTTAAAAACAGTTATATGAATCACAGACATATTTTACAATCTTTGTTTCCACTGCTACGCGCAGATACTTAATATTATTTTTTGTGCTTATTTTAATTTATTCCTTTTTTGTTTTTGTTTTTTGAAAAAAAAAAGTTTATAACAGGGAACGTTACTGGAGAAGAGTAGAACATAACATTAACATAAACTTCTACTCATTGCAGGTGCTCTTTAAGAGATGACATTCCATAGCCAGCACCGTATTCTGACATTCTTCCGTGCTACTTATTTCTCTAAGGCTACTTGAAGACTAAAATGTACACACGTAAAGGAAGAAAATTAAAGTACACACTGCGATGCAAAAGTTTAGACAAAATGCAAGTATATGAACAAAAAGAAAACTATTCAACGGAATGCTTTCAAATTTCTACTGCAGGTACACACTATGGTCCCAAATACGTGTCTGGAGTTCTTAAACATAAAAAGGGAACCAAATTTTGGACATTACAACAGACATTTTTTTTCATTGTTGCAAAAGTTTAGAAAATAGTCAGATTTTATGCAAATATCCCTTGAAATGTGATTGATGGAGGAAAGGCGGGTCTTTATTATTCAATTATAAAGTGCAGAGATTGCTGAATAAATAATCAAAATCTCAAAAGCTCTGTAGTTCTCGTGTAAAGAAGATTAGAAAGTTTGGAAGCCGAAATTTGAAAATGAACCTACTTTATTATTATTATTTTTTTTTTTTTGTCTTTTATATCGTCTCTAGTATGGTAGTACGTTGTTTTTTACTTTGTGGAGAGCAAATTCAGACATGCGTATCGATCAAAAGACCAAGAAAAATTATATTTCTTAAAGATGAAGGAATTGAAAAAACGGCTCGAGCCGACGATTAGCCCCTTGATCCTACAAAACTTCAACTTAGGTCAAAAACAGCACGTGGCAGGATAAGTAGATGAACAACTGAATCGGAATGCATAAAAAAAAAAAAACAAAGAATTGTGCTTGAGCCTTTTCGGACATAGTGTCCCAAATAAGCGAGATTTTAATGGTAAAAGCAGCACAGCATATGATCATTGGATATTTCTCAAGTCCCGCGAAAAGAATTATAATCCATCTAGGCCATCCCAATTTTAATAATTTTTATCAAAGAAAGTACCATTCATTTTTTAGTCACGATGATACATATGCTGCTTTTCACATTAAAATCTGGCTTATTTGAGACACTCTGTCCGAAAAGGCTCAGGCACAATTCTTTGTTTTTTATGCATTCCGATTCAGTTGTTCATCTACTGATGCTGTCACGTGCTGTTTTTGATACAAGTTGAAGTTTTGTAGGATTAAGGGGCGAATCGTCAGTCTGAGCCGTTTTTTCAATTCCTTCATCCAATTTTTCTTGGGCTTTTTGATCGATACGCATGTCTGAATTTGCTATCCACAAAGTAAAATACAATGTACTACCATACTAGAGCCAATTTAAAAGACAAAAAATTAATAAAGTAGGTTTATTTTCAAATTTCGGCTTCCAAACTTCCTCATCTTCTTTACACGAGAACTACAGAGCTTTTGAGATTTTGATTATTTATTCAGCAATCTCTGAACTTTATAATTGAACAATAAAGTCCCGCCTTTCCTGCACCAATCACATTTCAAGGGATATTTGCATAAAATCTTACTTTTGTCTAAACTTTTGCAACAATGAAAAAAAATGTATTTTGTAATGTCCAAAATTTGATTCCAGTTATATTTTTAAGAACTCCAGACACGTATTTGGGACCATATTGTGTACCTGCAGTAGAAATTTGAAAGCATTTCGTTGAATAGTTTTCTTTTTATTCACATATTTGCCATTTGTCTAAACTTTTGCATCGCAGTGTATGACAGCTGATATCCGTTCAGAAATCAGAGCGAAATCACTACATTTGTCGAAAAAGTAATGCAAAACTCCAGAGAGAGTTTCATAAATGGACAGAACATGTTGGTAGGCAATTAGATGACCTCAATTTCAAGACGAAGAGGTTCAGAGTATGTAACATTAAAAGGTAAACATCGACAATTTTAAGCAGGACACTGTTTAAAAGTGTCAATGAATTTCCAGTGGGTGTTTGATCTTGATTTTTTCTTCATACTCGAAATATAAGAGTTATTTTTGCCGCAAACTATAATAGCACTTTGTTTTATTTAACTGAACAAAAAACTCAATATAATGTTTAGAAAATGCTTAATATAACTCATGTAACACAGACTACGTCATTTGAAGACTGATGAAACTTCATCTTCGTAGACTGCAGCAGATGAAGCTTAAAGTTTGAAGTTATTTCTTTTTTCAACGGTCAAAATGTAGCACAAAACTCTAAGCTAGATTTCATGCCTAAAGGGTCCAATTTAAACAGTGGTTTAGTTTAGATGGACTCCTCTACTTTAAGTTTGTGCTGAAAGAATATTGAAACACCTACCATTTAAAACACAAATTTTAAAAATGAATCGGTGGACATGAGTTTTTAGGTTGCAAGGTATTCACTTGTCAGTCCAAATATTTATGAACAGGAAGATAAAAGCAGGAGTACTCTAATGGAAGGTTACGAGACTTCTAAAAACATTTTCTAACTAGCAAAGTTTTGCTGACGATTCAGCAAATTAGCAGACATTATTGCAACAATGAGAATGTTTAGTATTATTTCTTAACTATATTTTAATGACGCCTCTCACCAAACTTTAGCTAAGTATAGAGTTCAAACATCTTGGTGTTTTACCGTTCGGTAAATTTCAGAACTTTTTTCGGCAAATTGTAAACTTGCCCTCCTCTCCTAAAAGTTAGGTTCGGGCACTCCAACATATGAGTAAGCAGGGTAAAAAGAAAAGAAGAAACAGATGAGAGTATTGTAATTTTTGAATGGAATGATAAACGTTTGTTCTTCATTAATCATTGGCTTACCATCCCCCTTCACCCTCCTCCATTTCACCTGAAACTAAAATTTCTTACACCTTCTCATTGAAACATTCCTAAAATAAAGAAAACCGTTAAGTATATACGTTGCGGTCACGCAAATACGTAATCACACAGTATATGTATTACGTATATCATACGAAATATTCATTCGTACGTAATACGTTTCCGTAAATGGTTATTCCGTATACGGCTATACGGAAAAATATAATACGAAAAATAACAATATTTCTCCGGAGCGAAGTTTCTTTCCTCACTTTACCCTAGTGCTCACCGTTTCGCCAACTTAAAATCCTAAAGTGTCTCAAAAGGGAAGATCAGTAAGGAAAAACATTAGGGGGAGGGATTTCATGTTGGCAAAACGAAGAATGGGAGGGGGACACCTCAATGATATGTATATCCTCCTGTGTTTATGTACTCTTTCAACATACAATGAAACTTCTACCTCTGTTGCCCGTAAAAGATAGACAAGAGGTATGATCTCTATGTAAATGTACCCGTGTAAACTAGATGCTTCATATCCAGATGTTGCAAACTGTTGAATAATCATTTTACAGTAAACCCTTCACTTGATGTATTAGTGGTGCTTATTCAGTGTCCAATTCGCAATGTCCGTCTGCATTGAACCCTTTGTCATTTTCAGAATGCGCAATGCAGACAGTGATGAATTTATGCACTGTTTTGCGTGGCGTGAAAGGACATATTTTGTAAGCATGTTTGAAAAGCGACACATTAAAATATGCTTAATTTAATGATTACTTACATATGTAATGGTTGTTTAACAAACTCCAAAGTTTTTTTTGTTGTTGTTGTTTGTTTGTTTGTTGTTTAGTAGTCGTTAAAAAAAAGCCATGTTCTGATATACTGGATATACACTATACAGCTGTGTCTAGATAAAGGAAAACAAAATGCTTATCATATTTCACAATTAACTGACGCAAGCTTCTTACAGAAAATATTTTAACAAACAACTATCAAATTACAATTAATGATTGAAGTAACAATTCATTGAGGTAAAATAAAAAGTTTGAAAAGCATTATAATTTCAAAAGAATTTTATATAAATAAAAATTCCTCCATCTTGCGATTTGCTTTTCTTTATAAGCTTTAACTATCTTCAATTGCATTAAAAATCTCTATTAAATTAAATTATTCAATACTTAGCCAAGCTGAGAACATTTTATTGAATTATTTATCCAATTATACAAAGTATAATATTAAATCACTTCATTAAGAAATTTTTACAGTTAAGTTTTATCGAACAAAATAAAGCGAAAAATTAACCACAAATTAACATACATTTAATGATATAATAAAAACCAATTTTAAATTACTAATCAAATAAATATATTAATTTGCAACAACAGTAATAGATACGAAAAACATTTCACCTGAATAATGATAAATAAAATTTCCTTTTCCTTTTAAGCTACATTAAAGTTATTGAATATGTTAATTTTATGGCTACTTAATTGCATTAAGCATCCATAACGAAAGCTCAACAGAAAAAGATGTTTGAGAAAAGAGAAGGAAAGATATTTTTATTTACTCATATAATTAAAGTTTAATTAGTTAATTTTAATTATTGGTGTATACTGAAATTTAATTATACTAAATTATTTTTGATAAAGTAATACTGGTTTCTAAGCAAATTATGATTTTATACAAAGTCAAAACTTCATTCAAAGAAAACATTTCTAAAAAGTAAAAAAAGCATTTTTCAACTTTGTTTTTTCTTCTTGTTAAACCAGACCTTAAATCACAATTTTAAGCATCTGATATGGACACCGCAGTACCTTTTCGTTAGTCTTATAGAAATGGATTTTTCTTTTCAAATATTCAAAAGAATGGGTGCATTATACGAATGTACACGCGTTAGAAGTAATAATCTTACAATTAGTGATTCTTAACCCATTAATGCCTGACATTTTTTTCCCAAAGATATTTTGTATACTGGTTACAAGGAGTATTTAATGGACAGGAAAAATAATTTAAAAATATTATTTAAAAAATAAGTTTATTTATTAAGGAAAGAAACATTGTCCCTTAAAAGTTACGATAGACCCCAGAGGGTACATACTTTTTTTACTAAAATGTTTTTTCTGCCTACGATATAATATTCAAAAAGACATTTTATAAGAAGAAATAAAATCAGCAATTGACATAAACTGGAAAGCTGGGAATAACTTTGAAAACTTAGCTTTTTTCCTTGAGATTGTGAACGATGTAATTTTTGATAAAGATCATATTAAAACTGCTACAGAACACACTTTACAATGGTTTTGTGCTGCAATCTGTTAATAACAAATTGAAACAATACCAAGGTACTCATTGAACAGTATTATTTGGTTGAAATGTTCATTTTGGGGAAATTCAGACCCTTTTTTGGACCGTCCCTAAAAAGGGACGCTACGCTATAATGGATTAAACACTTTCTTGCTTCAATAAATGTATATTTGTTGGTACTCTTTAAAATGTTAAAGTATGAAGCCATTCACTAGAATTATTTCACTAAAATCAGCAATTAAAAATTTTACCTCAAAACTGTTCGATTTTTTTAATAACGGTTAGATTACTTTTTGGTAAGAAAAGGAAGAGAAGAAGGCATTTAAGGTAGAGAATACAGCACGTCAGTTTTATTAACATTAAAAAATAATGATAATAGGAATATGAGATATGGAAATAAGTATCTTCCGGCCTGTATGACTGCTTACCAGAGCTCCACCCGCCTCCCATAATAGTTTTTGAAGTAAAACCAATTGAGAAACAAAATTTTAAACTGGAAATAGTTCTTGTTTGTTGTTATGCTGAGTTTTAAAGATTATGAAACTAAACAATTAGCAAGGGAGCTTAAAGCGTACATGAACTTTGAACTAAGAACTAGATTGAGTCAGACTGAACAAAAAATATAACTGTACAGCACATTTAGAAAAAAAAATCAATTTATCTTCTTAGTAAGCCGCGATGTATCTCTGGAAAATCTTGGGGAACTAATATTCAACCACCAAAGACGAAATACAGTGGAGCCTGTTTACTGGAACAGCCGTTTTGCCACTAGAAAATATTCTAATAAGCGATATACTACATTATCCGGAATCAAAATTATACATTGCAATGGTTTGGTACACTGAAAATGTATTGCATTAAGCGGGATTTTCTCTTACCAGATATTCCAATAAGCCGGTTCGACTACAGTATTAAAGCAAAATAAAACAATCTCACACATTTAAGAAACTGTCCAGAAGTTTAACAAGTAAAGCGCGATATTTTAGGAAACTTTTAAATTAAGAATTCAGCATACAAAACAAATACACATCACGAATAAAATTAAGAAGGCAAACTTTAAGTTAAGCTTTAATAATAGGCACACGATAAGTATAAATTTTATAATAAAAAATTAGTTAAAATAAATTCCACAAGCAGATTTAAATTCGTCAATATTTTCAGAGTTAAACCTTTATCATTTACTGTCTCAAACGCTACTGTAACTAATTCACATTTAACAAATAAATCCTCTTTGGAAATTAGTCACTGTAGATTTAGTTTAAGCTTATCATTCGCTCCAAATCACTGGAAATTTTTGAAGAGTCCAATAATTTACGGTACTAGGAGTTAAGCTGTCGGGTTTGCAATTTAGCTCAAGTATCGATTGAATGGAAAATGGGGAAGCAACACTTTCAGATTGAGAATTTTAAATATTTTTTTTAGCATATCATTGTGCCTCTGACAGTTGCCGTTTTAAGATGCAACATAATACGTAGAGAAAAACACTTCTGTGTATCGTTTTTTTACCAACTTCGTGCAGTTTTAATAGTAAATACATTTAAATAGGTATTTTGCTACTGGAAAGGTTTAACCCATTAATGCCTGAGATTTTTTTTTCAACGATACTTTGTATACTGGTTACAAATAGTGTTTAATGGACAGAAAAAATAGTTAAAAAATTATCATGTAAAAAATAATTTTTTTATTTAAGAAAGAAAAATCGTCCCTAAAAAGGGACGCTAGGCACCAGAGGGTACATACTTTTTTACCAAATTTTTTTTTCTGCCTACGATGTAATATTGAAAATGACAATTTATAAGAAGAAATAAAAGCAGCAATTAACATAAACTGGGAAGTAGATTCAGAGTACAAGGAAATATTGGTGTTGTTGAGTATGAAAGTCATCAAAACATTTGTTCTGCAAACCTACGTATTGCATTTGCTGCATTCCGATAAGCTCTTTTACTTCAATGGGCACATCTTACCTGAGTCTTATTTAAAGAAATATAACAACTAGCCCCATAATACCTAACTCAACTCTCTTGAGCTCAATGCATGTTGTACAGCAGCTTCTAAAATAAAAATGAAGAGCGGCTACCACCATTTTTTAGAGTGGATCAAAAACCGGTAGTTCCCGATATTTGATGCATGGGATCTTTTTCCCTACGCAACGATTGTATTGAGCAAACATATATATTTGGTTCATCAATTTCAATTACTTTCTTTTCGCTATTGGACAATCGCTTAGCCTTTACAATAGGATAAATTCCATGAAGATTCAATGCAATAGTTATGACATTGCTATTATTCCACCGAACCAACGTAATATTATTTTATCTGTCATCGACATTTATTCAAAACTTCCTCTCTTTTCTTTTTTGAACAACGTAACTTTAGTTCATGAGCATTTTTTAATCCGATTCTTGCACAAAACCTTGCTGAGACAAATAATCACGTAGGAGCTCAAGAGAAGTAAATAAATTGTCACAGTAGAGATCAAAATTGGCATGCTCAGGGAATTCTGAAATTAAATCTGCAACCCCCCCCCCCTTTCTCAAACAACAGACACACATGCAATCCTTGAATTCTTCATCAAGGTGAAATGCTAAGCTTCTGAAACGGCTTAGGGCTTCTTCCCCCCCAACAGTCAGACTAAACAATAATAAACACCTAAATGCATAATGGAAAAGTAATTAAATACAACGAATAATTAGTGTTTTAAAGAATTACATTTTTGAAATAGCTTTCTTTCAAAATTTACCTTGAGTATTTTTGTAATTAAAAAAAAATAAGAGAAAATATTTAAGAACATTGTGTAATTAAGTTTATATATATTAATTAATTTAATTTAATTAGATTTTGAAAATAAAATAAGTTTTAAAAATGACAATTATTATCTGTTTTTCAGTCTAGAAACATTTACTAACTTCTTTTGACATAAATTATAGATTCTAAGCAAGAAATCAGCAACGATTAAACAATGCAGCCTTTGGTGCCTAGCGTCCCTTTTTAGGGACGTTCTTAAATTGCTATAAAGTCCTAAAAAAATTTAAAATTTACAAAATTGCAAAAAAAGGTAAACTAAAACATCGATCAAAGTAACACATATATCAAACACAGACAAATTTACTTGTTAATAACTTTAAAAACTTAGCCTTTTGTTATTGATATTGTAAACGATGTAATTTTTGATAGAGATCATAATCAAATGGCTACAGATCTCACTTTACAGCGGTTATGTGCTGCAATCTGTTAATACAGAATTGAAGCAATACCAAAGTAATAATTGAACACAATTATTTTGTTGAAATGTTCATTTTTGGAAAATTCAGACACACTTTTTGGACCGTCCCTAAAAAGGGACGCTAGGCATTAATGGGTTAAGGAAATTTATTACCAAGAGAACCATTTTTAAAAGTATTACCTCTGAAAAAATACTTTTTTAGTATTCAAAATTTTTAATCCACTTAGATATAGTAACGATGTCTATAAATCCAATGGTATGATACTTATACCTAAAAATTAAAAATGAAATATGAAAAATGCATAACGCACAGGTATTATTCAAAAAGTCTGGTATTATTTTATATAGTTCAATCATTACATCAAAATGATTTTTGTACTCGCGTTCTTATACATGTGTGTGCATTTATATTTATATATAATGTATACTATTGCACACTAAATGCAAAAGAATCCCAATTCGAAAGCGCCCTAATTTTTCAGAAAAGGTATTAAGGAAAATGTACTAATTGTGGACCACCTGCTTTGATTAGTGAAAAACAAACTTATGGGCGTGTCACAACCTTCACGTTGTAGAAAATATAAAATGCGATCATATCGTCGGTACTAATAATAGAAAACAAAAGATATGGATCTGTTTTGCAATTATGACAGAAAAGGAACCATTGAAGTTAAAACAGACAATAATCACATTACATCGCGACGCTAGAACCTGGGAGTATAACAGAAGAAACACTATAAAAAAGAAAAAGAAAACGCATTCTATTTGATGGGTTGATTCCCTTTAATTCAAGTAAAAATAAAATAAATTTAAGTGCCTATTGGTTTTTGAGATATAGACTAGATTATTGTTTCTGTTATGTTTGGCGAACTACCTTTCAAAGCCACTTCTAACAGATTTCCAATAGGAAATTCTTACTTTTAGGTGTCAGTTCATTAAAAGTTGATTTTATTTTTTCATGATCACTAAGCATTTTTTTTCTCTTATTTTATCATCTCATTCAAAAATTACATTTATATAAGACCGATAAGAGTTTCTCAGAGTGTGTTCCCAGGAACACTTGATTTCAGTTTACTCCACAAGTTTATTCTATATAGAAGAAAGTAATGCACTGCAAAAAATGAACTGTGGTTTCTACAGTATAATACGGGCAGCCGAGGTTCCAATTTAAAACTAAAATCCACAGTACTAAACTGTAAAACTAGCAAGTTTACAGTTTCTTACTGCTAAGTTAGAAATTTTACAGTTTATTGTCATAAAATTTACTTGTATTATACTGTAAAAACAACAGTATAACACTGGCAGTAGAGGTTTGAGTTTAAATCTGTAAGATGCACCGCAATAAACTGAAATTTGCAATTTTACAGTTTAGCACTGAAAAATTAGAAACAGTCTATTCGGTAAAATCAGCAATTTTGCAATTTATTACTTTTAAGTTAGCTGTATTATACTATAAAAACAACATTAATTTTTGAGTTTGCTGATAACGAATGATTAGCATTTGAGCTGCAGATCGTTGATATTTTGTCGTTTTATCATCAACTAGAATTAGGTTCCTTGAAGTAAATGTGAAGCACTAAGGATACAGTGTCCTAAAAGTTTGAGAACCGCTGCATTAGTCTACTGCAGGCTAGGCATTGTTCACCTATCAGACGACGTTAGTCAGGGTACATCACTTGGAGGTAGGTACTCAAGTAGCATCAACTCATCGGATTTTGCTCGGCAGATCATCGAACTCCTCGTAAACTGATCCCGTAACGCACGATGACATCGCTCCGATCAGTATCCGAGCACGGTTTTCGATGAGCTACTTTTCATCGGAAAGTGATATCCTTCCAATCAAGTTTCCCGATGAAAATTAGCCGAGCTATATTTCATTGAAAAACTATATCCATCCGATCAAATTTCCCGATGAAAATATGTCGAGCTATATTCCATCGAAAAACGATATCCTTCCGATCAAGTTTCCCGAAGAAAATTAGCCAAGCTATATTTCATCGGAAAACTATATCCTTCCGATTAAATTTCCCGATGAAAATTAGCTGAGCTATGTTTCATCGGATAACTATATACTTCCGATCAAATTTCCCAATGAAAATATGCCAAGCTACAGATTTCATCGGAAAGAGGTCGTAATGATCAAATTTTCCGATGAAAATTTTCCCAATCTCAAATTTTTATTGAATATGCACTGTTGATCTTATTAATTGTCGACTTAGTGGCATGGTGGTAGAGCGTCGGCTTTCCGCGCCGATAACCCAGGTTCGATCCTAGAGTTGGCCAGCCGGCGGATTTTCGAGATGCGAAAAATCCGCGGCGCCTATGTCGTAGGATTATGCGGCATGTAAAAGATCCCTTGGGGTATTCGCTTGGCTTTAAATATCCATAGGCAAAAATTAAATTCTAGTGCTCTTTCGCATACAAAAGAGCCCAGGTGCCTCCATCTGGCGGCAACTGGGTGTCAAAATTCTCGTGGTAATGGCATTCCGCCGGTTCTGGTGCTACGTGAAAGAATTGATGCTTAATTGGGGGATCGCACTAGGTCTACAAACGGTTATGCCTCTACTGCAGCTCCATTTGAAAGAAAAAAAGAAAAGAATATGAGCCAAAATTCATCGCTCCGGAACTACACTGCTCATATATTGATCCAACTCTCATCGTATTTTCATCCAAAATTGATCTTAAATTCATCGGCACGGGACTGCACTGCTCCTAAATTGCTCCAAATCTCTTCGTATTTCGAGCAAAACTCATCGGATTTTGCTGCTCGGATTCTGTTTGGCCGATGAGACATATTTGAGCAATTCCCGATGAGAACTCGTCCGAACCGATCATCGGCCGATGAGAATTTTATCAGGTTTCGATGAATGGCCGGTCATCGGCCGATGAGATTTATGTTGCTAGGGTAAGCATCTTCTAAACTTTACTAAACCTATTCCTTACAAATATCAAACGATTCATTTCTTTTTACTTCTAAAATTTCTAATTCAAATTTTAGAAGTAAAAAAAAATGCGCACTTACAAATAATTAAATACCGTTTTAATCCTTATAAAAAAAAGCAATTAACAATGCTTCATTTCAAGAAAATCAATTTTATCTTCTAATCAGTTGAAGATCAAAATTAATGCAGCTCTTCTCAGAAGGAAAAAATAGTTTCTCGTTTCATATGTTAATTACATACCTATCTTTCATCACGCACTTAAAAAAACAGCGATTAATAGGGAACTTTCAACGCAACCCTAAGACCACTAAATAATAATTTTCTTGATGATGAAATATTAATCTTTTTAATTAAAACTAATTGAAATAAGTTTATTCTAGTTTTCAAATTACTTTCAATACTTTATTCTTAAAATTGGAGGTTATGAGTAAATGAATATTTAAACATTTTCATAAATAAATGATTGTTAAAGTTTGATGTAATCATAAAAATAAAGAGAGTACTTGCATTTATTTTCTAATACTTGATTTCCCGTCGCTGCATAAGACGTTTTTTGACACATTCAACTAAATACCAAAACTAAGTCAAAAGTAACGTACATAACTCGTATGCTTTTTTTATGTATTCTCGTATGTGTTCTCGTATTTAAATATTTATGTTTTTTTGAAATCATTGCTTTATTTTTTACACTGTTTTTGTTCTCACATTTAATGTTTCTTTAGCAATGTTTAGCAAAAAAAATATCATCATAAATTTTTTTTTTGAGAACAAAGAAAATATTAGGTGCAGAAAGACTTTATGAAACATTCTTGAGAAAAGTAAATAAAGCACATTCAGTGGGGA
Organism: Uloborus plumipes; assembly: GCA_038373865.1. Lineage (NCBI taxonomy): Eukaryota > Metazoa > Arthropoda > Arachnida > Araneae > Uloboridae > Uloborus > Uloborus plumipes. Next base: position 80,422 of record JAXGGA010005080.1, read on the forward strand.
ATTCAACTAAAAAGGATTATCAAAAAATAATGCAAAATTTGGTAAAGATCCGACGAAAAAATCATGATCTAAAGCATATGAAAAAGTGAGAATTCTATCCACCTACTAAGCATTATGAGCACAAATGATGGACCCGATTTAAAATTATCATTTTTTCTAAACTACTACAAATATTACAATAAGTGATGTATGAATTAAAATTGTTGTTAGAAATAGTGTTTTTATTTCTCGTTCGCAAACATGTGTTATTGAGTTAAGCAACATTTATGAAATTCTTAACAATAGCAGCCTTGGAATTCAGCTATAGAAGAAATGAGAAGAAAAATACACGTCGTACAGACAGGAATATTTAACAACTTATCTTAACCAAATACACCCACTAGCAAATTCGCTAGCCCTTTTTAAATACCAAAATTTTCAAAATTAAAAGAAGCTAATTCAAAGTAAGCATGCACGTACTTAAATGAAAGAAATAGGGCTCGTTTCTAAATTCTTTTATTAAAACCAAAATAAATGTAATTAATTTTAGGAGAAAATTAACCCTTTCATTCACAGCATGCGGTGGGATTAAATAATTTTAAAAAACTTTAAGTTTCCCTTTCATGAAAGTTTAATACTTTCTAATTTAATACTTTCGCTTTTCTGCTGGATATAAAAGTAAACGATTAATAATAAAAATTCAGCATGCGATGAGTATCTGCATTTAATACTAAGAAAATATTTAATTTTTCAAAAAATTAATGAGTTTGAAAAATCTTATACCTGAAATGTGTTTGAATGATACAGGTGAGAAGTTTTTAAATTAAGTTTGGTAATTAAAAAAATATGATAATATTCCAATTTGAAAAACATTTTTAAGACTTTATCTAGGTATTTGATACAGGTATCAGTAAACAAAAATCTTTCATCGCAGTACTTTTTAACCCCCGCCACAACAAGGAAGGGGGTTATAATTTTGATTGCGTCTGTGTATCTGTGTAAATCTAAACAGATAAACCGATTTTGAAGATTTTTTTTTTCTTTTCGAAAGGAGAGTTGATCAAGAGTGTTCTTAGATAGGTCGCGTCTTCGGATGATAGTGCATAACATATTTTTTG